>VZZY01018564.1:259661-417239 GCA_013400335.1 Eurystomus gularis | reverse complement strand
TTAAATGAATTACCACATCACTGACTCCCCTGCTACTTGTGAAATAATAAATGCCTTTTAAAGCAATGTGTACACATCAATATGCAATCTGAATAGGCATTGTCATTCGTGATCTGCAGGGCATTGCCGGGACAGCCAGCTTTGTTGTGCTATGAAACAGTAAGAATACTTTTCCAAATGCACTGTATAATTCAGCCTGGTATGAGCAATGCAAATTTAAGATCCTATCAGTCTCTTCACTGTTTCTCATTTAACTGGCAAGGTATCCATCTGTTTGTGATTGAATCTGTCAAACTGGAATCGTTGGTAACCTGTTGTTAATTAGGATTACCTGCTTCTTTGTCAGATGTCAGGAAGGGACTGGCTCCTGAAAAGCTTATTCCGTTTTTGCACTTGTATCAGGTAGAAATAGTCTCTTGTTTCCCCTACAGGCAGAAGGACACTATTGGTGACAGTCACTGTAACAATAGCAACTGTATTCTGAGCTCTTCAGAATTAAGCATGCTGTGCAATGTATGAAGCATACTGTGTAATGTATAATAGTAAGTGTTCTAACTCCTTTAATTAATTTAACCTCCCATGGCTTGGGGCCGTGGGTTAGTGCCCTCTTTCCAGTCTACCAGCTCTTGAATAAACAAATAAAATAAAGAATCCCAAAACTAAAAAGAAGAAGAAAAATACTTTTCCTCCAAGTCTTGGGTTGAAATAATTTCTCATTGTTACTGTCCTAAAGGGCATTCTGAGGAAATATTTTTGGAAGCCAATCCGTACTGTAAAAGATTATATAGGTAAATTGTGTTCCTTCCAAAACTCTTTTATACAGATAGTATTAATTTTATTCAGGGACTGAAAAGAAGCTACAGAGATCCCTTCTCTTTTGAATAAATGAAAAAATATCTGTAAACATTCTCTTTTACTGGTCCTTCTAAGAAGCTTGTGATTGGTACTTCTATGCTTTTGAACTCTAAACAAACGGTGTTTTGTTTTCTTTGTTTTACACACACACACACCCCCACACCTTCCCGGCATCTTTGCTGCTATTTCTTGCATTAGCAATTCTTTTTCAATCCGTAAACAGCGTTTAGTGGTACTTAGCAGACCGTTTAGCCTGGGGACTTGGAGATTTACAGTGTCCTTTCACTGGCTCAGAAATCTGGTCTTGCAATTACATACCTTCATCAATATATTTTTCTTCTGTTGGTGATAAGCACAGCCTTGATTACTTCATCTACAGTGCTAGAAAGTTAAGTTAGACCTTGTCATTATACTGCTGAAGATTCAAGCAGGGGGAAGGGTATTCTAGGTAATGCTAGAAAAAAAAGGACTGTAGACAGTCTTAGCAAAGGAGAATAAAGTCTTGTGAAGTACTGCATACAGTGCCAGTATAACCTATCTAGACTACTTGAAGATTTCTTCATGCTGAAAAACTAAGCTTCCCAAAAAAGCCCTTGTTTGTAGTAGTAAGGAAGGGGAAATGAAAGGCACAGTGAAGGAAAGAATTTCTAGTAGGGTTACTTTATGAATGTTAACTTACTTGTGGAAGATGAACTCTGGGTCTGCAAACAAAACTGAACTGGCAAGGTATTCCCCCTGCCAAAAGTTAATTCTTAAATCGTTGCAATCAGAACTTTCAAAAGTGAACATGGACTAGCAATACTTAAGAGGAGCTAAACTCCTGCTTCTGAAGGCGATGACTTTTTACAAACTTAAAAATAAATAATGAAAAATCATGGGTTACTTTGGACAAACCAGCAGTATAACATATTGATAAAGACATTGGGAAGTTACACTGGAATACTTAAAAACTAAATGAGTCTGCTGTCCCAAGTCTATTATCATTTAACAAGCTTATTAAATATCATTATTTTAACAATTAATAGAAACCTGTCTTGCTCTAGGCTATTTTGATAACTGTAATTAAGTATCTACAAATTCCTTACAAAGTCCATGTGCTACTAAGAATGAGATTAGGCATTTCTTGCTTATGTAATTTTGGGCTAATTACAAGACTATTAGATTTATCTTTTGAATGCTCAGTAAGTTCTCTTTTAACAATCATCTTATATTTAATTAAAAGCAGTATCTGGCTTGCTAAATTTTAATTAAATGCTTGCTGGAGACACTAAATTAAAAAGTATTAGTCATATTTTACCAGTGAGTAAAGGACTAAACAGATATTTTCACAGTTCAGCGTAGTTATCTAGAAAGCAAGTAAACAGACAGGAATTTTCAAAGGCCTTGACTTCCATGGGCTCTTCCGAAAATTCTTGAAATAGAAAAGAATTCTGACTGCTATTCTGCTACTTCTTCATCAAAATTGAATTGTCAAAAGCATACGTAGAAGGCATGTGAAAATTTAATGGAAAAGATTTGTGTCCTTTTATAAGGGTAAGTAAAAGAAGAGCTACCACAACTGAAGTAATAGTTCAGTACTTGTTTATGAACAGTCATAAAATTTCTTTTCCTTGGCCAATAAGAATAGAAAAAAACCTCATCAAATTTTGCATGTCTCAGAATATTGACAGTATTAGCATTAGATTTTAAAAAATATTTAGGAATCTAAAGATGGGAGGTTCCAGTGTCTTATTCTCTATTAAATTATTTAAGGGCAGAAAAATTATTTTCGAAGAATGACAATGTTGTATTTGCATGTGGTTTTGTTTCTTTTATGGCTCTATAGAGCATTGTCTGTATTAAGACATTTTTCCTGCCTCTTTTCCTTCACCAATCTGAATTTTGAATGTATGTTAAATGTGGGGGGATTTTAAGAAAGTGACTGCCTTGTACGCCTGCTGTAAAAATGACAGTAAAAAAGTACTGTCAAGAGAAATCAGGGTTTGCCTTTTGATTTCAAAAGAACCAGTAATGGTAGAGACACTATCAGGTTTTCTGAGGATGAGTTTTAATGTTTAAACACTACTCATGTGAAAATTCCCTGTCCATATATATTCATGACAAGTTCCTTCTGCTTAGTCAGTGTCATGGAAAGTCACAGCATTTTTGAATACCAAGGGAAAGGCTTAACTGGGAGAACAGAAGCTAGAGAACTGTGCTCTTTGAATCATGGAAACTTAGTAGCTGAGAAGCATAAAGAAATAGAAAATAAGGGCTGGAAGAACTCAGGATGTCATCTTATTTCACTCTCTTTCTTTGTCATTCTTGATTAATGGTTGGCCATCCTGTTTTATATACCTCCAAAGGTGGAAGTACTATACTCTGGCAATTTTTTTCATTCTTGTTTCACTGTCCTTACTGTACAAAAGCTTTTCTAAGGTCTAGCCTGATGCAGTTTGAGCCCACTACTTCTTGTTTCATCTTTCACAGATGTACTTCACAAATCATTCTCTTGTTCTTCCTCGAAGTCTGCTTTTACATATGAAGGCTGTTACTATATTCTGCCTCACCCTTCTCCTCTTCAGGCTGAAGTACCCCAATTAATTCAATTTTCCTGAAAAGTCAGGTCCTCTGTGTTTCTAATTACTCTTCTTGTGCTGCTTTAGTTCTTGCCATACTGCCATCCAGTGCCCAGTACAGTTCTCCAGATAAAGTCATAGCACCGCTGAAGAAATCAGAGAGGGTGCTACTTATGTCTTGCAGTCTGTACTCGTCCTTGTATACAGCATGTTATTTTTGACTCATGTTTAGATTATGATCCAGTAAACACCTCTAGATTTTCTGCTGAACTTCTGCTCAGGTAGCAGTTTCCTATCTTGCATGACTCTTACTCCTGCTTGTCTGCAGGGGTTTGTTCTCATTCCTAAACAATTGCTCTTTGCTTTGGAACATTTCTCCAGTTTGGTATTACCATTTTTATTCCTCCAGCAGATTTGCAGTCCCTTCCACCCCAATTTTAAGTGTAAATTTAATATCTGCTCCATTAGCCACGTCATTAATTTGAAATTATTTAATGATACCAGATACAAAGCAGATTGCTAGGGAGACTCCCCTGAAATATCCTTCCAATAAGACCATGAAATATTCATAACTAATCTCAGGCTAAAGTTTTCCTTCTGTTTTTCCTCCCCTTGCAATTTTTCATCTATAAGATGCTTCTACAGGTTTAGAGAATGTTGCGTGAAGCAGTGTCAGAAGCTTCAAGGGAACCAGCATGAACATGTTGTTTTCTTTANCCTTTTGAATGTTACTCCTGTGAGGAAGAAAAGAAACTGCTGCCTTCTGCCTTCCAACTGCCTTCTAGCAGTACCTCCCATAATTGCAATGGCATTCTTAAAGCAAGAAGCCTGACACTGTTGGTCATACAGCATCTCTGCTTCATTCTTACCTTTTTTAATTTCGCCTCTGTAGGTGCAGCTTAAGCCTTGAAAGTATGAATTACTTTACACATCAGACTTTGACAACATCAAGAAATACGTAATTTCCCTAAAGAATTTTGAATCCTTACCTGATGTACAGATTTACAGCTAAATGTTTCAAAGTGCCAGGCATACAATGACAAATTCAGTGTCTTCAATGTGACTCAGCAAGCACCAGGCTTAGCAGTGCCTAACACGGGCCTATGCTAATCAGGTCTATCCATAACCTTAGATGTTACTGTGTCTTTGTTACAGCCTTGCAGCTAAGGGCAGGAGCCGCTCTAAGGGTGTATCATTAAAGGCAAGTCTTATCTCAATTACAAGGTGAAGATAACAAAAGGCTCTTTATATATTCCTTTTTTTTCCTGTCTAGCTCTGCGTGTGTTTTCCATCTTCCAACTGTACTTTTTTCATCTGATTTATATCCTCACATTAAATGTTATCACAAATCATGAATTGTTCTCATTTAATGTTTATTACTGCAGATAACTGTTATCTCTCACAGTCCTGTTGGCTTTATCGTTGTGCATTTCAGTGCCTTCTTTAATTATTTCATTTTAAGATGGTTTATTCCTGCCTCTCTACAGTTACATGTGTATACAGTCTGCAGATACTCTTAACATACCTAGTAAAGGACTCAGTGTGAACTTAAGCATTGGTCTCCCACAGTGAAATCCCAAGTTCCCAAATGAAGCACCTTTGTGCATCTCTGTGATTACAGGAAGAGTTAGGTACCTCTTAATGGAATCTAGTATTTCTAACTAAGGAAAGGTAAGCTACCAAAGGACAGTATGCAGCTGCTTCAAGTCACCCAGCAGACAAGGTCTGAGGGTGCACAAAGGACTTGTCAGTCGTGTTGTGGGACTGTGGGGAAGTATCAAGCAGAAAACACTTTCTGAACTTTGATGCCTCTTTCTTTTCTCTCAGAGGACTTAGGGAGCACTCAACCCTTGTCTGTGTCTGTGTTGCTATTGAGTGAATCTGTCTAGTTTCGGGAAAGTTTATGTTAATCCACCACAGCAATGGGTAAACAAGGAACAGATTGATCAAAACATGTTATCAAGACTGTATTTTTAGATTTCTTCAGTTTGTTGTAGTAGAATTTAATGTTAGTGTATCTTTTCCTCCTTTCACTGACTTACCCTTCAACTATCAGGGATTCTAGTAACACCACAGGCATTATCATATGTGTACATTTCAACATCAGAATATTTACTGGGCTTTCTATGGGACCATCTTGCCACTTTATTTATTCTGGCCTGTGGTAAGGTCTTTAGCACATCTCTTTATTAGAAGCTTTGAAATCGTAATACTGGTTCAGCTTTGCTTTTGACTGGCTGATTATGGAAGTGGTGAGAGTATGATGAATCTCAATATTAATTCCTAGGAAAATTGCAAGAACTCACTGCAAGAAAACCCAGTTCTGCCGTCAAACTACTGACATGCCGTGTTGCTTTGCCTGTGCCTGTGATTACAGTCATGTCTGCCAGTTCATCTACTTTATATAAGTCCGACTTGTCTGTAATAATGAGGTATTTTATATATGGTTTGTTGTGAGAAAAAAACGTGCTCCTATTTCAGTCTTGGTACTGGGTTTTGTCTTAATGTTATTTAGCTCCTTGTTCAACTTCTTGACTCTTTCTTACATAGAGGGTTGTGTTAAGGACCTGTGACTGCCTGCATAGGGCTGTCTACTCCATCCTGAAGTCCTTCTTCCATACAGCAGAATACTGCCATGAACTTGATGTCTTATGTTACTTGCCACAGAGAAGCCGTGTATCTGTTGCTGTGTGGAGGGACTCCTGTCCTCCTAATCCAGATTTTATATATCTTTAAAGTATAATAGGTCTTGTTAAATCAAGCAGGTTTCTGCAGAGATGTTTGGTAATTATCTTGGCTTAGTACTTTGTTTACGCTACTTGGACCTTTGCAAATTCACAACTTACCTGGAGTTCTCAGTGAAGGCCTTGGTATTTGTTCAGCAATGGTGGGGTGGCTGGGGTTTTTTCCTCATTTTCTTTATTG
Organism: Eurystomus gularis; assembly: GCA_013400335.1. Lineage (NCBI taxonomy): Eukaryota > Metazoa > Chordata > Aves > Coraciiformes > Coraciidae > Eurystomus > Eurystomus gularis. Next base: position 410,901 of record VZZY01018564.1, on the reverse strand, counting down.
CTCCCACTATTTTGTTTGTTTGTTTGTTTGTTTTACTGCAATGGGTGTTCTGCAAGACAGATGTTGTACAGGCTGAATTGTCCTCTTTATTTCCAGGTGTAACATCCTTGGAAGTTGTCCCAGTCTTTCAAATACAGCCTGGTAATTTTTAGCAGCTCTGTTATACAGATACCACAGAGAATTGCCTGTGCTGAGTTATTTGTGTTTTACTCATTCTTGTATTTTATTAATATTTTCTCTATGTTCGTAAGTTCACTTGTTTCAGGTGGTAGCTATGTCTCATATATTTTCACAATCCATAATTTGGTCTATGTAAATTACTTTCGTATTCCTATTATTTACATTATCCTGGTACCATTATGGCTGTGCACCAGTGAAATTTTAATTTGGTTCAGGTTGGTGCGATTTTGCACAACTTGGTTGTTGTGGGTTTTTTCATTATTTAAGGCTAAGCGACTCTTTATGGGCCAGCAGAGTCTCTGGTGCTCTACTTTCTCATTGACATTCAGTTTTCTGGTTGTTTCTGTGTCTGCCCTTGAATCTTATGCTAGCCTGAGCTTTATAAACCATCTATTTATTTTTGTGCTGCCTTAATGTTGGACACAGAAAATCTCATCCCCTGAGTCGCTGCCTGCTTCCTTGATATGATGCCTTTGTACTTTGTTTTTTTTCATCTGCAACCTTTGACATGATTTTCTCTTGCTGCAATTATTGCTTATGACCTCATATGGAGGGCATTTCCCATTATCATATTTTTCCTCTACAATATCAATAGGTCTTCTGCATTCTGTTTATTTCCTCTTTGTGAATTTGTTTTTGCACTTCAAGTTTTGGCATATTTTCTCTTGTATTTTCATGTTTTCCCTGTGCTCTGTTGGTGAACTCTGTCCCTACTCAACTCAGGATTTCGTATGGGATGCTATACCTGCTTAAATCTATAAAGACAGATTTAGCACAGGTTCTGTGAGTATTCTTATATAAGTTCCTGAATCTTTCTTCCCTGATATTAATATACCACAATATATGACATATTTTTTGTCTGGTGTATGTATGAATTAGCCCTGCTATGCAGTCAGGCATAACTGAGGTATGCTGAGTACCCACCTTAGCAGCTGACACTCCAATGTGATTTGTGCAGAGCCTCTTCTAGGATTTTACACGACCTTCTCAATCTGCTGCTGCTGTTATTTGACTATGTGATATTATTAAAAGATGTGATAACATTTGTCTGTGACAGCTCAGGGTCAAATGAGCTCTTCGTTTGCCTCCTTTTTTTTATCCAGATCCACTACAATTTAGTATTTTTTTTCAAAGTGATCACAAAGAATGTGCAATTTCACAATATATTTACCCTCACCTTCCCTTGCATCTCCGTTGCCATGATGGTGATAGCTTTCTCTTTTATTTAGGAAGGTTTTTCAAATATTCATGATTTCATATTTCATGGATCTGCAGGAAATAAATCATTCTTGATACAAGGTTTTGAGTTTTTGTAAAAGAAGAAAGCAAGCCAAGACAATACAACATTTAGTCTTTATTCTTTCTTTCAGATATCCTGTGCAGTTCTTAAATTTTCTAGACAATCTTATGCATGAAACATTTACCAACCTGTTCACCTCTGGTTGCTCAGTTGGGAAACTGTCTTATCATAACAGCAAAGAAAAGAAATGTCACAGTATTTATATGTAGCAGCTAGTATTTAGACTTTATCAAGAATACTAGTGTTAGTAAGGATAACAAGTAATAGCAGTGCAATTTAATATTAATGACTGTCATATTCTGAGATAATTTGTTCTAATTTCCTTTTAAAATGGTGGACATTTCAGTAGATATATCTGGGAGTATCCTGGATCTAGGTCAGTGGAAAATATAGTCACCAATTTTTAATGAATTTATATTCTGTTTCTCTCCATATAATTTGGACTAAGTATATTTTCTAATATTGGAAAACATAATTGGTAACATCCATCTTTTATTCAGCTGTACTGAATGATAGACTTCAAAAATTAGAATCACTACATTTTATTCCTTTGCTTGTATTGATCTCATCAATAATCTGCAAGCTTTATTTGTCTCATGCTGGACATATAGAGAAACCTTGTCAGAATTATCTTCTTCATTTCCTTCTCTTATGCAACCTAAACAGATGAAAAACCTTTTTAGTCATTCTTGGATTGAGCCTCAATTACCTGCAACTGTGCCTGACTGACCTTGTTAACTCCTAGTTAGTAAGGTTTCACAACTTTTCTCCCTGTTGCCCTGACTTGTAAATAAATTTAAGTATTTGCTAAAACACTTGTATTTAGGCTCTCCATTGACTTTTCTGAGGCTTACAACGTGACAAATGAAATGGTAGCATATCTTACCAGCACTGTTGAAAGAAAAGAATTGGTGTGACAGGTCAGTGTGGAGCACCTCAGCCCATCTAAAGGAACAACTTGTGTTTTGTAGTTTGAGGTAAGCAAGAGCTTTCTGTTTGATATGCTTTACGTGGGTTGTCTCTTCTAGGCAATCTAAAATAATTGCACAGTATACTTGACAGAAGTGTTGCTAGATGGCTGTTTTTTCTTTACCCAGGCAAACAATATATGTTTAGATCAAAGCATGGTCAAAAATGCAAATACACAGCCTGGACCCACAAACAGTTGTCAGTGAAACCTTGTGAAGTTGCTAGCAGTATTGTCATCAGCTACAGTGGAAATCAATTTCCATTTTGTGTCTTGGTCACACAAAGACATTTACCATTAAGTACAACAGGATCATTGAAATTAATAAGGCAGCATATATAATTGTAAGAAAGCCAAGAAAATGGAAGGCAGACGTGCTAACCTTTTCTTCCCTTTCTGTTCACAAGTTGCAGTATTTTCAGTTGTCTTAGTTAAGAAATACCTCCTGTTCTGCTTGTAGAGAATTGGATTATATCTTGCATTTGTTTGAGATCAGCAGCTCTATTTCTAAGCTATTCACACATCAATAGAAAGCTGGGCTTACTTTTTAAGATAAGATTAAGAGGTTTGTGAATTTAAAATGAGGATCTACAGTGCCTGTTTCGGTAGAGTAGATCTCAGGGTTTTTTTCACTTACACCAGTTTTACATTAGTGGTTATGCCAATGTCTTCTATAGATCTATCATTATAAAGTACATGAAAGGACTCTTTTTCAAAGAAAAATAAAGTGTACAGATTGGGAAAAGAGCCAGACCTGTAGCTGAGTAATACAGTGATGCTGATCCTGTCAGTTGGGTTTCTTTACAATATTAGCATAAACTGTCTGTTGCAAATTGTTGTTCCAGTCTTTTTGAATCTCACAGAATTGTAATATGTGAAAAGAGCTATAGAAATGGAGAACTGGGAGCCATTTAATAAGTCTCATTCTCTCTCTCAATCTAATTAAAAAGTTGGTAAATCTAGACAATGACTAACAAATAATTCCTTAGTTTGTTTTTAAAAACTTTCCTTGAAGGGGATTTCCTAGACTCTCTCTATATAACTTACTTGAATGCTTAACTGCTCTTAACAGTAACCATGGTTCTCCTAACGTCTAACTTAAATTTTCTGTGCTGAAAATTAAACCTGTATCTTCTTGTTTAAGGTTCAGTTTAGATAGAGAACAACTAATCACCTTCTCCTTTATTTTAACCTCATTTGTGAAGACATTTATCATGTCCCACTCCATCTTCTCTTTTCTCTTCAGACAAACCCAATTATTTTTACCCTTCATGATAAGTAGTGTTTTCTAAGATCCTAGTAATTTTTGTTGTTATCATTTCAGTCTTTCTGATTTGTATGTCTTTTAGTGTGAAAACCAGGTATTCTAGATGAGGATTCCTACAGCCTATAAATTTAGTGTAATAATTATCACATGGGTGTTCCATAGGAGTGTCTCATAATTACATCTCTCATTTACATTTATCTTTTTTTCTAACCCAAAATGTTACTTCAGTCAGCCAGAAAGAGTTCATGGCCTGTTCTAGACTTGGGAACTTAATCCCCAGTTTTGTAATTACAAGTTTATTTTGCCTTCCTTAGTAAAATACTTTGTAGTTGTATTTAGTGAATTTAATCTTACTAATTTCAGACTGTCTCTCCAGTAGAGTTAAAATCATTAGGAATTCTGATCCTGTCATCCAAAGTGCTTAGCATCATCCACAATATGCAGTGTACTTTACCTTCCTTTACACCAAGGTGTCAGTGAATACATTGAATTGTGTAGGATGTGGAGCAAACACCTGGGAGATCACAAATGGTGTATCCGCAGAATTGGATAGTTACTTATTGATATCTACACATTGAGTGTAGCTTTCCATCATTTTTGTGCACTCATCTAACAGTTTCCCAGTGTAATATCTTTTTTTCGTAAGAAAGGTTTAGATGCGACAACTTGGTTAAAACCAAGCTGTTTTGCTTCCCAAAAATACCAGTTTCTTAGTCACAAGCAGTTTGTGTTCTATCCTAGCTCAAAATGCCAACTTAAATAAATCCGGTTTCTGAACTGATATCCCAAACATGAACACTGGTGATAAAAGCAATTGTATTTAAGAGGTACTGCAGTCTGTTGTCCATCTGTCGTCTACAATAAGTTTTACATCAGTGGATTATTCCTAAAAAGTGCATAAATGGCCATTACTAAATGCTTATTCACACAGCTAGACTGAAATCTCAACATGGAAACTTTCTTGAGCTTTCTGTCTCTCACAAATAACTTCTGTATACTTGTAAATCAGAAAAGGATGAAAGTTCCCATACTAGTTTCAGAAAAAAATTAGTTCCAGTCCATTTAAGCTGGTAGTAGTCTCTGACAGTGGTTGCTGCTGGAAGTGTTTTAAAAACAAACCCTGATAAGGTTTGGAACTGTTTTCTGAAGTACAAGTTGAATGGGAATGTTTTTTACTTTGCAATGCTAGCTGTATAGTGTGTGCTCTGGAGTGTAAAAGTGGACTCGGTTTCATTCATGTCTTGTTTAATAACCCTGCAGCTGAGGTTTGTAGTATTTTTTTTCCTTCTTTAGACTGCGTATATTTCCAGACCGTCCTGAAAAATAATCATCAGTTAGTAAAGAATTAAGGTTTTTGAGGTAAATCACTAAAAACAAGTGTGAGACATTGCATCCTTTACATACATATCCATTACTTATTTCACCGGTCAATAGTTTTTAAACTTTTCTGAGAAAGTCTGTTAACTGTTTTAAGTAGTATGCATAATGTGCTTTGAGCAACACGATCTTTTCATTTAATATGCCACTATTTCTTCATTTGGCTTCTGTTCTGCAGAGGTCCGCCTTGTTTTCTGTTTGTGCTCAGCTATGTTATTTCTAAGATAATCAAAATAACTGACTGACTATAGTTACTTGATTTCCACAGACCCCCATTTTTTTTATCTGCAAAATAAGGATGTTTGTGGTGTGTTTGGTTTCGTTTGTTTTTTTTTTTTTCAAATAGCTGAAATTAGGATGACAAGAGAAATGATCGTGGCTGGGGTGATACAATTTAATGGAGCAGCACTATGTTAAGTGGTGGCATAAGTTTTGCATTAATTGTAATTTGCAGTAGCATATCAGAAGGAATTGGGGAGTAAGAAAGAAAATGGAAAATATTTGCATAGAAATGAAAGTATCTTTTATATTTGTTTGTATTTTTGTAACTCCGTGACAATTTCCCTGTGAAAGAAAAAGCTTAATTTCTAGGCAGAATTCCTACCATAGGTTCTTGGCTGACCTTGAAAAGGCTGATGAAGATATGTCAATGTAGTCAGGAAAAGACAGTTGCAAGCCTCAAGCCCCTTTGATCTCATGCACAAGCCTGTCTTGATTTGGAAGTCCCAGACAAACACAATTTAGTGGCTTTGAGACCAAAACTGGCCCTAATAATACCAGTTCAGGGCTCAGGAATATTCCCCCTTATCATGTAGACAAACTCTCAGCTTCTGTCTATGCTGTAAACTATGAAAGAATATTAGTACACGTCAGCCTCACCTTGTTGCTATGAGGATAGGAGCACTGGCTTGATATAATATTAATAAAACCTTACCATAAAAAGATTTTTTGAAGCCATCTCTGGAGGGTTTAAAGAAGTAGAGAGCTATCTATATTCAAAAGTAAAGAAATTTACTGTGGATCTTTGCTGGCTGGACAATGTAATAAGAAGATGGCAGTCCCAGCATGTGGGAAATACAGCTGGATTATGGGATTCTTATTACTGGGCACTGAAAGACTATAAAGGATTGAGATCAGCTGCAGCAATCAAGTACAAAAAAAACCACAGAACAAAATATTCACTGTGGTGCTTTGTGTCATGGGGAAAGGAAAATCTTGCTTTTCAGATGTCTAGAACTGAGCAGGGTATTTATAAGTGCAGCCATTCAACATTCCCAACTGCTTTGTACTAGGGCAAGATTTAGAGCCTCCTTTTCCTTTCTTTTCTGAGTTTTTGTTCATATTTTAAAGTTTGTTTACTGTAACATCTTATTTTCTGTACCCTTTTCTATGTATTTTCAGGCCTATCAGGTTAAGAATATTTTTTTCAGGTTCTGAGTTTTCTTTCTTCTGGACTTGGGTTTTCTCAGAAGCTTGTTGGACCCATGAGTGTGTATTCCTCTGCTGTGCTGTGTGTGGGAGTGGTCTGCTGATCAGTACCGAGGGGACTTTCACTCCCCGGCCAGTCCATCACAGACCTCTGGGTCACATCGTCTAGGCTGGCTGGAAGGCTGCACTGCCATCCCTTCTGACTGGGACGCTGACCCATCCACAGTTATACACAGTGCTCAGATACAGAAAGAAAGCCATGTGTTACCAGGGACAATAATTGCCTGTTGTTGTCTTCCTTCCATGAATTTTCTGCAAGATTTTCCTCAGTATACTTTAATTTCAGTGCAAAACTGAATGAGGTTTCTCCTGAAGCTTTAAAAAATATATATAATTATTTATCACCCTTCCATCACTCCATCCTTATGCACGCAAAGGCATACACTGTAATTCCTTTCAGCGCTTGGGCTTTCTGGTGGCATCAGGAACTAAAGTGCTTTCCTTCCATGAGAGCACAAACTGGAGTTGCTTCTCCTTCTACATTGCTCATTCTCTTCTCATGAGACTTCTGCTTTTGTATTGCAGCCCTAGGATGTTAGAGTATTTTGACTATATCCCTGAATATGCAGGTGGTTATTCACTGCTGTTTATGAAGAAGGCTGAAGAACATAGCTGTAGTTAGTAAGAGGAGCCCTGCTTTAAGCTGCTAATTAAGTAGACAAGACAGAAAAAAAAGAAAATATTGCTGCTCCTCTATTTTACTAAGATGAAGAGGGATTAAGGGCTGGATTTTTTATAGGCAGTTGGAGGCTTAAGGAGTCAAATGGCTGCTGTGGTGCCAAGTGGGATTTTCAAATGTAGGAAGACATCCATTTCCTACACAATGTACTCACATCTGTATTTATTTCCTTAGGTATGGAAGCATCTTTGAAATCAAGTTCAAAGGGACTTGCTTGAAGCCACACGCACTTTCCAAGACAGAACGTAGACCTAAATTCAGATCTTATATATTCTTGTCCTGAATCTTAACACAGTACCTGTTCTCTTGAAAAACAGTGGAATTCACTGAAATATATGAATTTACTTAACTTTCCTGTATTATTGTATTCTGAAATAGCAGTATTCTGAAATACTGTAGTATTTCAATTTATTTGTCTTTGTAGTTATAACCTGTTCATCAGGAAATGCTTTAAACATTTGTGACATAAATGTCAAGGTTTTATCTTTCCTTCCTTAGCTCTTCTTTTCTCGATGATTTATTTACAAAAAAATCAAGGATAAAATACTGAGATTTAATTTTTTTCATGAAAGTGATGGGATTTGTGGTCATTTAATCCCTCCTGGGAAGAAGCTTCCTAGTGTGTCTTTCCAGTCTGATAAATATTTTTCAGGTAGAAAGCAATATATTTGGATGAATAAAGAATCTCAGGGAAAGCAAAGGAGAGCCATTAGCAGCTGTGGATAAATCTACTTCTCCTACAGGTTTTCAATTATACAGTGGGCACTTCCTCAACACACCATGGGGAGAAAGCATGATTTTAAGTGCCGTTAAATGCTGCACAGTAAATATCCCCTATGCGTTACAAGCGTCAAATGTAGCCCATGGGAGAAGGCACTGACTTTAATACCCAGATCTTTACTTGCTCTCTGTTCTCTTCCATGTTTCCCCTTAGACAATGTTCTGCACTGAAGCATCTAAGCAACTGTCATTAAGGAAGCTATTGTGAATGAGCTACAAGTTTATAATGTGCTTGCCTTTTCTCATCCTCTTGTCAAGTAGTGCCATGTTTTGATAATGTATTCGTTCATTTGCCTTTTTGATTGTTTTAATTATGTATAGGCTACTCTACTCGTAGGTAGTATGACCTGGTGCCTGTGAAAGGAAGCACTCTGTAACATGCTGGGATTCTTGTTGCGGGTTTTCTTAAGGATTTCATGCTCTCTACTGCAGCTGTTACTTTATATTTAGCTGGAACGCTACCGTTCACTTTCATTCATCTTTTATATTGGAAACAAAAACCAATGAAATTGAAGTTAATTAGGCTATCTAGATAATTCTGCACAGTGAAAGCTGTGGAAGGAAGAACTATGATTAAAGTTCTTATCAAGAATCCAAGATTAACAAAAATGAGCAAGAACAAAGATCTGTGAGAAAACAATAAATAGGCAACTGTTAAAATCAGGGCTCAGTTTCATAGTTCCTTTTGGCTTTAGGGGCATTGGCTAAGCCTTTCACTGGGCTCTTTGTCCCTGCAAGGAGATTATCAACCCCGTGGCAAAGCCAGCAGAAAAGGAGTTGTAGTAAAGGCTCAGCTGCTACTGTTTGCAGCATGACAACCACCATCCGTTTCAGTTTATGTTAGTGTACCTACCAGGTTGTGAACTGCAATGTCAGAAGAGCAGACACACCACCTGCTTTGCCATTGTTGCTTTGGGGGAAGTGATCGCCAAAAGAAGGGCAGAGTGGACAGAGGGATGGTAACTTCTTTGGCCAAGAGAAATACAGCTAAATTGGAACATAATTCGGAGACCAGTCTACTTAAAGCGAGCTAGCACTTAGCACAGCTGCCGTGCAGGAGAAGAAAAGAAGTCTCTAAACTGCTTGTTTGTCCAGCTCCAGTAGTAGTGCTCAAGGGAGAGAAAAGCTATGAGTAAAGTTGTGTAACAAAGAAAGAGAAAATCTTAAATGACCATAGAATCCTAACCTGAACAACCTTATTGCTTGAAAACCTGACAAAAAAGAGGGAAAAGTTGACTGTTTGGGTATTATTCTCAAAGGCCTGAGAATGGTGAAGAAGATTTCACAGAAAGTGTGGATTTAACTTCAAACTACAAATTCTCCATTTTTACAACTCCCTTGAGAAACTATATAATGTAAAACGCGCAGTGAAAAAAACCCCACAGCATTTTTTTTGAGATTTTAAAGAGTTAAAAAAATTACATCCTGATCTTTTTTTTTCTATTTATTCATAAAGAAAGTATAAATCAGTTTTTAAGTGTGACATGCAGATACCTGAAATCTGCTTTCCACAGTCTCTGTATTCAAAAGCTTCTATTCCACATGCAAACTGTGGAGTTGTATTGCTGGCGTATCAAGGTAGTCCTGTTGGATACTGGTAGATCTCATATTATCCTATGCTGCAAAGAAAGCTTCTGATTTCAGTTTTGTGTTATCCATTGTAAATAAGTGCTCTCTTCCTGCTTCCACCACAGTAAATGAAGGATAGCCAAGTCAACAGTTACACCAGCATAAGGAGGAGAAAGTTAGACCCAGGGCCTTAGTAAGAAAATGTTACTAGTGATCTAACAGTGAATCAGCCTCTCTCTTTTTGATTATTTTCTTTTGAGTGGGTTATAGTTATGCCCTGCATTAATATTTTTGCTTAGTTTCTAGAAAATACAAATTAAAGAAACCCAAACAATTTAAATTACTTGGAGTTTTTCTTCATCTACCAGACGAATGTGTATACCTCAGAAACTAATATAACTCTTTGATGGGAATTGCTTATTTTCTGTTGACAGCTTTTTAGTGAAAAAGATAGAAATCAGATTGAATTTCAGCAGTGAGAAATTGAGAGCTTGTTCTACCAGCAGGAGTCTCAAGGCCTCTAATTTTACCTCTGTGAGCAAAGATGAACCACGAATATAAGCAACCTACTTTCCTGCCAGAGAAAGAAAGCACAGCATCCTAAAAGTCACACAGACAGTCTGAAACGGAGATTTGTCTAAACTTCAGTGATTTTACTTTGGTTTAAATATGGCAATACATAAACACAGTAGAGATACTGGACTTTTTTCTTAGAGACCCAACAGTGTGGTATATTACAGTGAAATGAAGCAGACTCACGTGCACGTCTTGTCTTTGCTTGCACAGATGGGGGTCAAGTGTTGCTCTCCTTCCTGATCCCTCATCCCAGTCATGCATCAATCCTGCCATCACTGAGAGTGCCACCATACAGCACTGGGAGCAGGGCTGTAGTGCTTGCAGAGAATTTCTACTGGCTATCGCTGCCTCTGATGAGACTGTTAGGTTATTTATATCAAAATAATGTCTGCAATTAAGTTAACGGCTGTCTGTATGAAACTACTATTGACTTCAAATCCATAGAATCAGAATGAGATCATTAAAATATAAATATCAGAACACTTTGTCTTCTTTCCAGTGCATAGTAGCATTTTTCTGCTTTGTCCATTTATGTGTTATATTCTGTGTAATCCAACATTGTATTTTGTCGCTGCAATATATCATAATACTTCTTCCTATGCAGCAGCATCATGATCCGTATCAGGCTAATTCTTTTCCATCACATCATATTTTGTTGTGTCCTAATGCTATTACTTCATGCTCAGTTCTTTCCTTGTGGTATTTTTGCAGTATCATTTTTCACCTTTATCATATTGTTTTACTTCCTTTCATCTTGTAGTTTTTTCTGTCCAATCATTGTGTTGCCTCAGCAATCAACTACTGGTCTGTCATGGTTGCTTCACAGCATGTTTCCACCTAAAAAAAAATAATCTATTCTTCTCACTGATCTGTGATACAATAGTATATTTTCTCCTTGTGATGAAGTGCTAATTTTTTGTTTTGGCATCAAAAAGGTATTTTTTGATCATAAAACCCTGAGAAAAAGAAAATAATCATCCCAAGTACTGTGTAATAAGGGGAAACGTAGGGATTTCTCTTTCTTTCACAGTTTCTTTTTTACAGACTTCACTAGAGAATGACTACTTTTAAAAAGCCTTTATGTAGCTCAGGAACAAAATTTTCATCTCCAGAAGTGAGTTAAAGCTGAATCCAGCAAAGAACTGTGGCTCCTATCAGTTGGGTCTCTTGGGGAGTAAGGGGGAGATCTAATTCTGGATCATGATTGTGCTTAAATGTAGCTTTGAACAGACCAACCCTTTCAAAGCCAGAGCTGTTGCCAATAAATTAGATTACTGGGGATTTTTATGTAATGAAATATGTAAGGTACCACAGAAGCTGGCAAATAAACTAGCAAATATTGTGGTGTCAGTTTAAAAGGTTACTGCCTTTTGTTTCCTTTTCCATCCTTCTGCAGCAGTTTTTTTCCCCTGCAGTTGAAAGGAGTGTATCTCCACATATTAGCATGCCATTTTCTTTGGTGAAGGGTCTTAAAAGCTGCGGATATTCAAGTTGTGCTCGTTAGAGAGGTTGCTATAGGCATCGGTCCTTCTTGGGTTTCCTCTGGAAATTGCAGCCCCATGACAGGTGACTTGTCTAGAACAAGACAAGTCTTGTTGTCTAGACAAGTCTCTTGTTTAGAACAAGATGGAATGGCTTTAGAACAAGAGGAAATGGCTTCAAGCTGCAACAGGGTAGGTTTAGACTGGACATTAGGAAAAAATTTTTCACGGAAAGAGTAGTGAGATTCTGGAATAGGCTGCCCAGGGAGGTGGTTGAGTCACCATCCCTGGATGTGTTTAAGGGTCGTTTAGATGTGGTGTTGGGGGATATGGTTTAGGGGAGAACTTGTAGAGTGGGGTTGATGGTTGGACGCAATGATCCCAAGGGTCTTTTCCAACTGGAATGATTCTGTGATTCTATGACTGAATGAAAGTAAAGGTTCCAACTACTGGATTAATTTAAAATATGGAAGTCTGAACTGCAGCAGCTGAGAAATTAGGGAACTTTACCTATTGTGCTATCTCCAAGTCTCTGGAAGAGAAAAGTTGTAGATATTAAGCTCTTAAATCCAGCCATAAAGCAGATGAGGCAGAGCCTTTAAGCACCAGTAAACTGGCCATGGAGGAGCTGAGTAGTGGATGTAGCTCAGTGGACATCCCATGGTCTCCAAATGTTGTAGTAAGGACGTAAGTTTTTAGTCAGAGAAGCAATAGCAGTTTAAATCACCTTTGGAAAGTTTCATCAAGCATTACTTGCTATCTACATTCCCTCTGCCCTATTTGGGGGGTACAAGTGCCTCAGAAAGCAAGTGGAATTGTTTAGCATTGAGCTCCATGGTACCACTCCAAACAGATGATAGCAGCAGAAAATTGGGTTCCAAATTTACAAACTAGTACACTAACTTAAATTAAAGGCAGCCTTGTTGCGCAGACAGGTTTTCCCATGTTCTCACACCTCTACTTTTAATTAAAATGCTGACAATCAGGGATAAGGGGAACAAAATACAAAGGTAATCATGTACAGAAAAACATATTTCACCAGAGCATAAGCTATTAGCACTTTTTCGGCTATCTGATCATCTGACAGGCTTAAGGGTGAAAGTGATGTGAATTTCAAATCTCCAGCTGCTCCCCATGGAGGCTCTGTCTCCTACATTCTGTAGTGAAGTGATGCAGTGGAATGCAAAAATGAAGGGAGGCAAAAGACATAACGCAACAGCATGTATAAATGTAGAAACAGGGCCAAATTTGACCCTCTTTTGGTGCTGTTGACTTTGATGCATTCAATGGCTTACAAACATCTGTCTCAAAATGGCATAATCCCCTACCTGAATTAACATTTGCTGTATCTGTATGTTTAGCTGCGTAGGACTCAATCCTTTAAGGAAATTAACTAGATGTCTAATCTTGAATGGAACAGCATTTTCACTGAAGTCAAAACAATTACAGTTAGATGTTCACCAAAATCCCTTGCTGAATCGGGACCCGACTGGAGTAGCTTCTTTCAGATGGTGACTACATGGTTGGCCACCTTGCAAACCATTCTTTTTTACCAAGATGCTCCAAGCTGGCTGTGTGCTTCCTCTCTTGAGCCACTTTCCCCTCCATACCTGTATACGACTTCGATTTCCTCCCCCTTCCCTTAGGCACACTTCAGTCACTGGTATGGCAAGTCTAGTTAGTATGCTTAGGCATCCCTTAAGAGGCCGTGTGTGCGGTTGCTTTCCATCACTTCTCCTACTCATGCAAGAACAAACAGGAAAGCTGCAGGCTAAAGAATGAAATGCGAGCTAACAGAAGAATACAGACTGCTGGAAGAAAATGGTATTGGAAATGATACTTATCAGCATGACAGGCCGCTGGCTCAGTGCTCTACAGCCTGTCTTTCAATAAGCTTTTCCTAGGCTTTGAGAAGTGGAAAGGTCCAAAGGAGGAAGGATTATACAAGAGTTGTATGTGTATTTACAGTGAAGTACCTATCAAGCATGAGGGTAGCATGAACTCCTTTGTGCTACAGGATTTAGTGCAATTTTAGGTTTTTATTTTTCTGGAAGGTTCTTAGACCTAGCCCGAGGATGTGGTGCTTGCATCATCCAGATAGTACAACAGACTAGACTGAACATAATTGCAGTTCTTAGGTTTGCTCTCTGCCCTCATGTCACTGGTTAACCAGGATTTTCTCCATGTGGAAGTGATTTCCACATTTTTGCTCCTGAAACAAATTGAAACAATGTATTAATCCCATCTTTTTTTGCTTAGAGTATCTGCTGCCTGTTTGACTTTTGTTGCAATTGTAAAGATAACCTAGGAATTCCAAGGAGACACATTCAGCGTATTATAACTGATTTTGCTGTGTTCCTGCCTAACAGGCACATTTGGGCATACTTCTGACTCTTGACCCTTAATGTTTGCCACTGAGTTCATTGCATATGGTTGGATGTATGTTCTGCTGCATGTGTCTTCTGAACATGGAATATGAGAAATCAGTTTCTTGCAACACGCTTTCTTCCTGCTTCAGTCCCGTCTAAAGCTCTTTGCCCACTGACTTCTGTAGACTGTACGTTGACTCTCCCAGATTCCAGTGGCAGTGTATCTCTGTTTTCCCTTTCTACACATTTCTATTACATCTTGATTTGCAAAGCATACATATGATTGAAATAAGGACAAGAAGAATAGCTCGTTGGTCAGTTTGGGGTCCCCTGTCCTGTCTGCTTCTCCCTGCAGGTGCAACCTCTTGGCCTTGGTTTCCATAGAAGCAAGTATAAGCAAGAGCCTTTCTGCACACACCAATCCTTGGTAGTAACTCTAAACATGGAGCGCTAATCACTCCTGGAAGCAGACACTGTCTGCGAAAACATCCCATTAACTTCAGAAAGTACAGTTAGTTAGAAGACACTGAGTTGAAAAGTAAAATCACTAAACAGAATTAGTTCTGTTCTTACTCAAACCAGGGCATACATTCATTGGGCTTATCCTTTCATGATACAGCTTGTAGAATGTCAAATGGGAAAGCACAAGAGGTTGATAGGTTAGCTGTAAGTATCTAAGCAGGGAAGCATCCTTTTTTTATGATCATAATTTTTCATGCCCTGTAGTTTAGGACCTGTCTTTAGAAGGAGGGTGGAAGGGATGAACCCTTTAAAAAAGCTGGTATATCAAATGATTATATTTATCATAAAATAGCTCAGGTTTTATGTCGTTTATAGCTGTACTTTAATTATGCCTCATAGTTTTCACTAACTGTGATATTGACTATTTTATAGGAATCAGAATGAGCCTTTTGATCATCTGTGGGTACAGCTTCGCTAATAGGCATAAATCAAAATGTCTTAGATCAACTTTGTACCCCTAAGGCATAATGTAAATGATGAAGGGATGGGACTTCACTCTGTCATATTCTCTTCAAATATCAAGTTATATTAAAGAAAACACTTTTCTCAATCTCAGGTGCATGTACGAAGGATGAGTGACAACTTGATGTCATCTCTTTGATAAGTCTATTCCCTTGGCATTTTTAGATGTACTTTCATAAATGAGCTTCAATTTGTCTTGCGTGGAGTGGAGCTGTATCTTACTGTCTGCAAAGCTGTATTTAAAAAGGTGCTTACTGCTCCATAATTCACGAAGGAGTGGGAAAGGTAAAGAAAAAAATGATTCTTTGTGTATTTTGCTAGAGACCAAAAGGGAAATGTGCATATTTGTTCCTAAAAGTCAAAGCACTACAGCAGGGAAGGCAAATGTGAAGTCTCTGCTGTTCCACCTCCTATCTGGGAGTTTGTTATGTGATGTTTTTTCATGCCACTACTCAGGGGATGATCCTGCAATACCAGAATCTATCAGCCTGCCAAAAGAAAAAGGCAAGTAGAGAACATTTAATAGCTAGAGCAAGTATTTTGTACAGCAGGGTGTGTCTCTTTGCATGGTTCAGACTAGCACAGATACATGCATAGTTTGAGACAAATCTGCAGTCTGGATTTTATTTGCACAGGGGATATTTCAAAGCTGTACCACTTAGTTGAAAAAAATAATACAAAGATTTTTGATAGTGTAAGGATGGGACCATCTTTTACCACTAAGCGAAGGTCATAGAAGTAGTTGAACATATTCAGTATGTTTGTATATATATGTTACATAATGAGTATTTTGTATATATATTGATTAACATAAGTAATATAACATGAGTCAGATCTTCACCTGATATAAATTGTCAGCTTCCATTTGAAATCTTGTAGGGCTTTTAAAGTTTTATATGCACTGAGAATCTGCTCCATTCACCTTTTGACAGGACCAAATATGGCAGCTTCGATAGCACCTATAGAATCAGACCCATCATTTCTCAGTCATTTGAATCTGACAAGAGTTGTCTACCATTATTGCTTCTTTGAATTCTAATCTGACATTTAACCTAGCTGGAAATCTATTGCCTCGTTTACTTTTCTTTTTCTCCCCCCTTCCATTTACTTCTAAATAACCTTTTTCGTTAGATTATTTTCATGAAATTGCCACTAAAAAGAGTCCCGTTTGAGCTGCCTCATTTGAAAACTGTAAGACAGAGCAAGACATCTGAAGATGTCATTGTAACACATGAAAAACCCTTCAGCTAGCACATAAACACTATCAAGCAGAATTTGAACTGAAGTTATAAGCTAGGCTGAAATGATATTTTGTTAATAATTGTCAAATATTCCCCAAATAGCACAATTCTAAATAGCGCTATTCTGAGCAATGAGAGCGCCACTGAATTTTTAAACAGAGCTGAACAGAATGTAGAATTTCTATTTGGGAAATGTGGACATCTTGAAGTTCAATTTTGTTCAGAAATGGAACAAATAACTTTCCTACAAAAGGGAAATTCTAAATAGCAGCTTCAAAAAGTAATGTGCCTTTCACACTCAAAAGTTTAGGTTTAAAATTGTCTTTTTATTTTTTATCATTTTGATGTCATAGTCTGGTTAAAGAAGTGACAGTGTATGGGAGAAATTGCTAAGAACAAAAGCATCATTAGAGACTTTGCTGATTTCTTTATCAGCATAATAGAGAAGGATCTGTTTTCGATATCCTTATGTAGGATACAGTGTTACACCTGCTAGTGACAGATCATGAAATAATGTGAATAAAAATACATAATATTTTAAATTAAACTTTAATGTTGAAATAAATATTCAATTTTTATAAACCAGTTGAAGTTTTTTGTAAGAAATTTTAATGAGCAATGTTTAATAATATATTTTAATAAGAAATAAAAATAAGTAAAGCGCCATTTCACTGGTATTTTCCAACAGAACGTTGTTTTGTTGGAAATATATTAAACCAATTTATTTGCATATACTCTAAGGATACATTTATATTCAATCTCTATCAAGCAGGTAGTGCAAAGCTGTTACCATATCCGCTCTCTTTGCCAAATACTTTGCTCAGTAATCCTGCTTCTAAAATTATTATTTGTGCTATGATGTTACCCATGGATACAACCGAGATCAAACCCCCCTTCTCCTAGACCCCCTGCTGAGTTATGGAAGAGACAGTTCCAGCCCCAAAGAACTTGCAGTGTAACCAGGTGAGTTGGAAATACAGAAAGTATGGAAAGACAGTAAGGGAAATAAAGACTTTATGAGTAGAAGAAGCCAGGTGACCTGACTCTTTGCCCCATGCCATTTCTTGACATCCATATTCCCTCTTAGTCCATTTTTGCAATTTACTTTTAAAAAATTCAGTTGATTCCCTTTATGGACAAGAAAACTCTCTTTTCTGCGTGAGTTCGCAAGACTCACAGCCCAACCCTACAAGACTAAACGTGCTACTTGCTTAATTACAAGCAGGGGATAGGCAAAGCTTGGTCTTGTGTACAGACCTCGTGTTACGCTTCAGGGTCTCTGCTAACAGTGGAGTGCAGGAAAGTAAGAGGAGTGATGCAGTTTCTTTTTGGTCTGGCTAGAAATAAAAGACAGATGCCTTAAGAGTTATTCATCAAGGTTAAGGACAAAGAAAAGTAAAAACATGACAAAAATCTTGGGAACATCTCTGTTTCCCAAGACTGCTTCTGATAAGAGCTGTCTCACCTCCATACGGGCACAAAACACAGACACTGTCTTGGCTCGGGGCTACGCTTCCAGATACAGCAGAGCCATTTCCTTGGTCAGCTGTCACAAAATATTCTTTTCTTGTTTTTCTTTCTTTTCATGATAGCCTAAATTGAATACTTGCCTTGCCTTGTATCTGTCATGTTAGCTTTTTAGATAGTACATGTTATATTCTATACTCCAGCGGTGTGCTGTCCTCCTGTAGGAGTTTGCAAGGCTTATCAAGTGCCTCTAATGGTGATGGCCTGAGGGAAAACAGTATACACTTTGCTTTTACCTTTCTTCTCCACTTTAAAAATATGGGAGATATTGATAGTACAAAGAACAGTTCCCCACTGCTTTGATCTCTACAACATTGCTGCTCTTTCAGCCTCCATGTCACCACTGATGCCATGATACATTACTATTTTCATTACTGTTACTTCCAGCCCGTAGTCCCTATTCTTTTCCCCTCTCACTGTCTGCTTTAACCCCAGCTGTGACTGGCCTTCCCTGTAGGAGAAAGGGGATTGAGAGGATTGGATGTGCTGCAGCAGGATCCCTTGAGAGTTGTGAGTGATTGAGGGGCTGTATCAAGCCTCTTGGGACTCAGGAGCAGATTTATTTTCAAAGATAGTTGGATCAAAAAAAGATAAGCATAAGCTGCTATCCCCCCCTGGAATAGCCTCAAAGGAAATGTGCCTCAGAGACATATTCCCTCCTTGCTTCTCCTTTGCTTCAGGGCTGTAGTAATTTGCTGTAAACCAAAGGCAGCAACAAATTACACTATACTGATGGCAGGTCAGTTTGCCTGTCCATCACGTAAGATGGAAGAGAAAGCACAGCAATAACTCGTGTGGCTTCTCAGGGTATGCGGGAGGAGTATCACACTATAAAACTCACTGATCTTGCATACCTATGTTCCACACGGTTGACATTTGAGGTGAAGGGGGGGAAATCTTAGTTTTATTTGTCCCTGACTCAGCATGGAGTCAAAGCCATTATCGAGTTTGAAATGTCTGCTTTTAGTGACAGGTTACTAGGAGCTCAGGGAATTGTTTTCTGCTTTCTTATATAATGGAACATCCAGCAAGAGGACATAGACCTGATTTGAATTTATTCTGTTATTGCATGATTACAACTAATTCAAACATTGTGAAAAAGCATTATAAGAAAGTGTTTTTATTTAGAAGTGCTTAACAATTTACAGAAAATCAAAAACTAAGACATGATGCTGCAGTTCTTTTAGGTGTGTATGTGTCTTTGCACACAGGTTCACACCATTTACAAGCTGTGAGATACTGGCATTAGATGCACCATGCAAAGTCAATTATAAAGAAAAGTAGGTTCGTCTTGTTAATTAAATAAATCCATAAATAAATAAAAGTAGTATTATGACAGGCAAATTGTTCTTCAGCTCCTGAATAAGCCATTATTCAGGGAAAAGAACTGACAAATGTGATACAAGTATAATATGTCTTCCCATTAAAAACTGCTTTTTATATACAATGAACGGAAAAAACAAACTTAAGATGTTATTGCATATTCTTATGGAAAGCTGTTCTTCCTTTCTGAGAAAATGAGCAATGTTACCTGAAGAACAGAGCACTCAGTTGGACACAGCAGCCTGGGTTCTGTCCTGGGTTTTGTTTCTGTCCTGGGTTTGGACGTGGTCAGGTTATCATCTGTAATGGTGGTAATTGCACCTCCACTTGGTGCACCTTCACAGAGATCCATCTTTAAATTGCATTGCAGCTAGGTGAAATTATTGTGGTGATGATGATGCAAGGAAGTACATTTTTCATTCTCTGCAGTCCAAATCATTGCACACACACTAAAAAGGGAAAACAAAGTTGTTTGCCGGTGTTTGACTGTTCTGAGAAACCTTATCTAAGGAAAATGAAGTTGTGTCAGACAGGTGAAGGACTCTCCCAAGCTATTAATTCATTTTGAATAATTCATTAGCTAACACTCTTAAACTCTGATAGTCCCAGGTAAATCCCAGAGAGGGGTTTTGTGGTCCCGCAGCCATGCTCCTCATCAAATGCATTAAGGTTTACATAATAAGAGGATGTGTGAGTGTTTTTAAAGAGATATTTATTCTGGAATTTGTAATTAGTGCATAGTGTCTAATTCTGTGAATGCATATGGTAATAGAGTGCATTCTGCATGGAAAGGCAGCAGAAACTGATGTATGGCTTCTGTTGATAAGTAAGTTAATGCGTCTTCTTCCATTTGAAAGTGTACTATAGTTTTTGCTTGGCACTCGGATTTCTGAGGTTTAATACAGTATTAAGGAAGAATCCTTTATCAGTCCAGTGTACTCCAGTACATCAGTGGGCAATGCAGAGTCAGAGTCTGACCTGATGTAAACTGATGTATATTCACAGAAATCAATTAATTTGTATGCGTTGTGAGCCAAGTGTTAGCAAAAGTCTTGCTGAGTTACAATGAAGGAGGATCAGTCTTTGAAAATGCAAAAGAGACGTGAATACAAGAGTGTGTTTAACAACACAATTTACCTTGCAGATTCTCAGGGAGATTAATATGCTGCAAACATATTTCGAAAAATCACCCTCTCCCTCTAATGTTATTACAGGAAAACACTAAGTTGCAGTTACTATTTTTCCTAACTTTTTATTGAGCCTAAAATGGTCATTGAATTAAAGTTTAACAAATAGATCTTTTTAAAACTAAATTAATAAACTTCCTTATTTCTCAGCTATCTAAGTTCACAGCCTTTACTTAATGATGATGCACTTGATTAAATAAAATGAAAGAAAAATGAAAATTCTTTCAGACATTAAAATGAATAATGAGTTTAGACTTAATCCAAAAGCAATTTAACTTTAAACATTCATATGAAATTAAATGAACCATTGAATTTGCTATATAAGCAAGCATTAATCTTATCAATCTATGAAGACTGGAATGTTATACAGTGACCCATTAATTTCAAAGCCTAATACAAGGTCTGTTTAATGCCTGCAGTCTATTAAAAAGTCTGCTCCTACACTATAACTGCTTTTTCATAGAAGTTTAAACCCCAATTCGTTCTTCTATTGCTTTGATCATTTGGTGATCTGTTGTGACAAGATTATGGTTGAAAAAAATTCCCCAAATACATGATTTCTTTGCATCTGCACTTGCTCCAAGTTTGAACTTGTAACACTAACATAGGATTTATTAGAAAATCTGAGGAGTTGAACAGTTGTGATACTGGTGCATATGTTTGCTCTAATAAGTGTTCAGCCAAAAAATAGCCTTTCTTTTATCAGATGCTATTTAGAGTAATGATCTTACCTATATTCCCAACAATATCTTTTTCAACACAGTGGAGAGAGCTGTGGCATATAAAACTCCACTGCTTATTCAAAACGTCTCTAATTTTTTTTTTTTTTTTTATTATGACAGATGCCTTTGGTATGTTTTACTTCTGTTCATAATATATGTGTTGACTATAGTGCTTTGTGCAAACATGGATAAAGACCAGAAATTTTGCTTTCAAGATTTCTTAACAACAGTGCAAGTCATGTTGATTTGAAAACTAAAAAAAATTACTTTTTGAAAACTGCCCTTTTTACTTAATGAGATGATTCAGTAACAGAGTTTAATGGCACTACGTGTTAGCTCATGTCATGGAAGGGCATGGTTAGCAATTTCTGTTTCTAATCAGGAGTTACTTCTGCAAAAGCCAATCAGAGGGAAAGGTTGATTTTTAAATATGTTTATGTTACTAAACAGGTGTTCGTGTTTGACATACTGTACCTAATTCTACCAATTTTCATAAACGTAAGGTCAATGAGAAAATATTCTTCTTAAAACAGTTCCAGTGTGGCTGTTAAATGTAAAGAATAATAAGTAGATTGATGAACCGTATGTTCCTTGAGCATACTCCTCATAAATGTCTGCAAAATTTAACCATTTTACTTCCATTGCCTGCAGTACCTTCCTTGACTTAGATCTGTTTGCAGAAGCCTGGGAAATAGGGATCTAGTAGTACTGTTTCCTTGTACAAATAAAGGACTGTTACTAACTTTAGGAGTCTCACCATTTTGGTCCTATGCACTAATTAGGAATGCGAAGGTATGAGCAGATTACTCATCGAGCTCATTGGAGCACTTCCCGGTTTACATTGGAGATTGTATTAAAATCTGACCTGCTAAATGGTAATATATTCCTTTTCAATTTTTTTTTTCCTTCATTAAGAACAAAGGGATCATATTTCAAGGGACAGGGGAAAAAAGTAAAAGACTGCTAGAGTACTTTTGTGTTACAGTACAACCGTTTGAAGAAGTAGTAACGCTGTACTCAGTAATCGCTCAAGCAGTAGCTGAACTCAGGTAGTTACAGATGTAATTACAAAATCACTGATTTTCCTAAGAATATTCATGGCAGGATGTTACTCAAGAGACTTCAGGAGTCTTTTATTCCTGGTAAGCCAAATAAAGTTAGGTGAAAGGAAATATTTTGCACTACCAGCCAGAAGAAGGTGATGATGGGGTTGTGCCTTTGACTGCATTCCGGAGCAGTGAAATGCGCCATCCTGCAGAGAGGCGGGAGGCAGCAGGAGTAATGAGTCACAGCGGGAAGGGGTTGGAAGACTCGGAGCCTGTTAGCTTCTGTCAGGGCTGACTCTAATCACCTCTCCCATCTCTCATAATCTTATCCATGGTTACGTTGGAAGGCATTTAGGATGCAGCCGACTGTGGCAGTACAGTACCCTCAGCTGCAAGCTATGTCTAAAAGGGACTTTTGTCTCTGATTTCTAAGAGGTGGTATATCAGGAATTGATTGATCAGAAAATCTCCCCTGAGGTATTTTTAAAGTATTTATTGGAAACATTTTTGAAATGTTATTGGGAAGTACATTTTTATCACACTTAAATGCTTTGAAAGATTTTAAATTTTGTTGAATTTTTATTTTGCAATTAATAGATGCACATGCTGATGAAGCATTTTTTTATTTGCCCAGCTTTTATATTTTCTAACAAAATATTTTTATATTTCATTTCAAGTGAGGTCTTAGTTTCAAACATCTTTCTATTTTATATTCTACACTAAAGTGCAGTTGCAACCAGATGAAGCATTTTGATTTTTGTCAAAATAAAATCTGTCAGTAGCTGGCCTGAGACAGTATTTTGGTTTGTTGTAGTTGAAATCTTCTTTCATGGGGAATTTTCAAATGATAGGATTTGCTTCCTGATGGGCATGAAAACAGTTTTGGAATTACAAATTCTTTAGAAAAATGAAAATGCCATTCTTGTCACAGCTCTGGTGCCTTCTGAGTTGTTCCCTATTCACTTGTCACATGATAAAAATAAGATGTTGAGAACATTTGCCACAAGTAAATGATAAACATAAGCAGAGCAGATTTCCTTCATGGAGTTCTGCTTCAATTAATACTGTACCCTGACATGGACTGAATGTGTTAATCTGCAGCATGTAAATCTGTAAGTCTAAGTCATCACCATCATCAGTCAGAACTGTCATAATTGGTTTAGAGTAACTAAAAGCCTGACAGAGAAGCACACTTCAAAGAAACACCCCACCTTCCTTACGTTTGTCCTGTAAACAGCTCTAAACAAAGGCCATACCTAGGTTTTTGTTTTGTTTCAGGCATTTGGATACAGGTTCTTGACTCAGCCCCTCATTGAAATACAGGTCATCAGCAAGAGATCTTACTCTCAAACTCATTTTACTTTTGTGTGTGAAGAGTAGTAACATGTGTAAGCAACAAGTGATACAGTGCAACCAAGTGATAAGTTAAAAAGAAATCTTACAGTTGGATATAGATTCAAGATCCTGTTTGCTTTTGCAGCCTGCAGTGATCTTGGTCTAGAGTTTCTGGTTTGGCCAGTGGTGCCATCACCTCTCACAGCAAGTTCCCAGAACAAATACCAGATGTGTGTGTGGCTCCCATCTGTCTAATACAGGCTAGTATTACTGCAACTGGAATATAGTATTTGAACCGCAGTATTCACTTGTGTGCCTCAAAAATGACTTCTTCTCACGAACAGATTGTACCAGCAAGCCTATGCAGTGAAACCAATTTTATGGAAGGGTTGCACAAAACACCAGTTGGAATTTGCCCAGGGCATTGAGCTGGTTCTTTTACAGACCAAAGAACAACAAACATACTAAAAACCTACAGTTTTATCATATTCTCTCAATCTTTCAACTCCCAGATAACAGTGGAGTTCAAACAGTCCGTCTCTCAGGATTGTAACCCTGGAGCTTTAATCATTCATTTATTTATTCTTTGTCGGCTTGTTCTGCTTTAGGGGTGGATAAGTTATTACTTATTTGGTTTGTAACTTCTCTTTCCAGAAAGCACTGAAGGGAGAGTTAACAGCTAAAGCCCTGTGGCCCTTAGAGTTGGGAATCCCATTCTAGAGTGACTCTGATTTCACAGAATTACAGAAAGAGTATGGCTGGGAGGGAGGCAACCACTGAATTCAGATCAGGGCTGTCTTGAGAACTTCCACATATGGAGGCTCCAACAGCCTTATTTGACTCCTACTGCACTGCATAATTTTCCTTGTTATTATTTTTTCCATCTTGTATCAGGTCAGAACTATTTATGAACTCGTCAGCTATGTCATTTTCAGGAAAAATATTTCCAGACCAATATTAATAAGCAAGAAGTGCCATAAAATTCAAAAGAGTAACAAAGTATGAGACAGTCTTCCCAGGATTCTGAACTGTAATACTACTTGTCTGGAAAATGGTACCATTGCATCACATAAGCGAAGCAGAGGTCAGGACCTAGTCTGTCATTTTCAGAGCCCAAGATGTCTTGGTCACAGCCCATCTGCATTTCTTCAGTGTGAGTGACATTAAAGGTGGTGATTATTTTCCCTCATGATTTCATAAATAGGTAAAGTAGGACAACTACTTAACAGAACTTGTTCCCCAACACATACCACAGCAAGAAAGCATTTTTTAAATGGTTTGTATAGTTTTAACTATTATGTTTTGATTATAATAATAACTTTCAGACACATTCCTATTTAATTCCTAAGTGTATTTACACAGCACACAAGTTTGACAGATGGATTTGGGAAGTTCACTTTGCTGTGCAAGCAAAATGCACACACATCATAAAAACCAGGCCTTTTAGAGAAGCACTAAAATGAGAGATTTTTCTGAATAATTGATTCCTAAACTAACAATTGAACTCACCTAATAATTACTTTGAATACGCAAGATACGGTTCAGTTACTGTCTATGCTATTTTATAATACAAAAAAACTTAATGAAAGATGGTATTCCTAAAAAAAAAGTGAGAATAAGCAGTAAAACTTAGCATGGGATGTGGTTATCATGAGACAATAATATCCTTGGGCATTTTACTACATAAAACCTGAGTGCTCCCCATAAATGTGTATTTCATAATAACTGCACCCTACAAGTCACCTGCTTGATACAGAGTTATGATTTCTATTTTTAGATTGAAACAGAGATACATCTTAGTAAATTGCTTTGGGCTTGAATGTTGTAGCCATGAGATTAATAGAGTTCTGTGTAGGAGATGCTAATTGCTTTATTTCTGATGGGTGATATTTAGACTTTCACACCTCCATTTTCAGGGAAGTGAAATGGTGGTGAGCATCACAGTGAGATAAAATGAATCAATCTCTTCTAAAGAATGAACAATCAATCATAATTAGAGTTGTGCTAGTGCCAGTGCTGTCTTTTATTTCTTATTTCATTAGTTACATTGCCAATATGAATAAGTTATCTGTCTTTGAAAGGCTGCAAAGAAAGTGGCATTTTTTCTGAAGTTAATTCCCAAACTACGGAACAATTGGCTTATACCAAAAGCCTGTTGAGACATTTTAGGAGGCACAGAGCATTATTAAGGCCTTTTTAAGGGGAATGTACTATAAACTTTATGCTCATGTACATCACCTGTCATACTTTGTCTCTTCTAGTCACTCTGTTGTGTTTTGTCCCGTCTGACCTGCCTCTTTCAATCTTACATCATCCTCTATTTTCACAAACTACTCCAAGCTCTCCCTTCACCTGCATTCGCCTAGGGGAGTGGTAGTGCGGAACAGATTGTACATCTTTATCTTTTACGTTGTGAGAACAAGATGGAAATATATGGCTTCACAAAGAGAATTTATCCTAGAATTTCTTCTAAGAAAGGTGGTTCTTCAGTCTGAGTAAGGATTATTCAGTCCCTTGACCTGGCCATTCTTCTGTACTAAGAGAAGGGAAATTTGTATTATTTTTAGCAGAAGTCACCCAAGGCAGGAAGGAAAGGCAGTTCTCTACAGCTTACTTTGATAGCATACAAATGATGTGTAGCTTGTGAAGAAATATTTCATGGCTTTTGCTTGAGGGTTTTTTATGGAGGAAGTACTAGTGAGCAGCCCAGGAATTTGTCTTCTTTATCTCTCAAACTAGAATCAGCGCTTGAGGCAGAGCCAAGCCCTAGATATAGTCACAGGCGTATAGGGCAAGGTTGCTGAATGATATGAGCAACCATGGTAATTTGGAGCAACATTGTTTCCCAGATTATTGCATTTTAACCATTTATAACAAAATACTTTAGGAATATTCCCCATACTCCATGACACTGATTTCTCTTCCACTGAGAATCTGACCTGCAGGATCCCCAAGGTCTGCAATTAGGGCACAGAATTCCAACAATATTATGTCACAATAGGTATAATTACAGCTAAGTGTAAGTACCTGCTGTCACTTTTGTTGCTTTGTGCATATTAATTGGTTAACCTACTGATGGCTGGCCAAATTCTTTCCTTGATCAAAAGGCACACAGAAATACTTAACAGAGTATTTAAACAATGGACTTTATTAGTACAGCTTCAGTAGCTCAGTCCTTCTTAGAGAAAAAATTGTGTATAAGGAAACACAAAGCATAAATTCTCACTGGAAATCCTTCTGGAATAACAAAGTGTATTGGCTGATACATCAATTATATTTGTCACAAAAGCCTGTTTCTACAAAGGAAGAAAAAATGTTATAAAGCACAAAGAAACAGAATTTCTTAAACTTCTTTTTTTCTATCTCAAGACCAGTATTCTGATCAGTGAAGGGAGATGGAAAGTAGACAATTTAATATTTTTAGAATCTTCTTTATCTTTTGGTATGTTTAATTTACTCTTAATTAGAAAATCCTAGACTGACTGGTGTCAACACACCTGTAAATTAGCAATTTCCCCCCTAAGTATATTCAACATGCTTTTAAACTAACGAGGTTTAAAACTTCATTAGCTATATGTTTCTTGTGCCTGCTTAAAGAGTTCTGGAAGATTGGGTCACCAGCCTAGTGGACATACAAAACTATGGTATAACAATACATAAACATTTTAGATTGCATGATTTATTATGTATTATAAATGAGCTCAGAACAAAAACTACACAGAACATTTTCTAGATTATCCAAATGATATACAATGTATGAACAAGCTGTGTGGAAAATGATGCATGGTGGACCACCTCCTGCTTTCACTGCATATCCATAACATCTGTAAAATTCTCTTAATAAAAGTTTAATTCAAAATAGGGCCAGTGGAGTTCTAGATTTAGTCGCTGCAGTGGAAGCAGCTGATGCACACGGATGTGCAGTAGCAGGGAGTGGCATCTGGCCGATCTATCGCTTCAGTTACTGTCTTGCACGGTTAACCTCTGAGGCCCTGCTTGTGTTTTCACTCATATCGGGAATTGCTATAATATACATAAGTACATTGAGGAGGTGGAACGTTTTAAAATTGTCTCCAGGCCTTCACTGCTCTTTCTCGTTTAATTTACTGTCCCGTCATTTTCTAAACTTTACAACATTTCTACATTTGTCCCATCAAACACACTGGTTTCAGTCACCATCTCGTACCTGGAACTAGTACAAGGTGAAGCATTCTGAGTATTACAATAGGTCCCAAGAATAATAGTGCTCACCTTAAAAAAAGCAATACTTTCTCATTTATGTTTAGTAATGCTCAAGAACCTGTTTGGGTCCATGGCCTGTTTATATAATGTCCTCAATGTAGCAGATAGGTATGTTAGTTTAATTTTGATTTTTAAGGATAAACTGTAACAGAAGAATATATTAAGTAAAATTACATTCAAAAATATCCCCCTTTGCCACTCGAGGAAATGTTGAAATTGCCAATTTTATTGATACCACTGAAGAAAGTATTTCCTGGGTAAGAATGATAGACAGAAGTGACTTTATGGGGGCTCTGCTTTAGCTATGGGAAATTACATTTGCACTCTGGGGTTTCTACCTGATGGAATATGTTCATTTGCAACTGGAAAAAAAATATTTCTAAAGGGAAAAAAAAGGTTCAGGCTTTCAGGACAACACATATTTGTTCTGTTTGTGTGTTGACAATCTATCAGCTTGGAAATTACACAGCTGTGAACAATGCCAACCATTTCTCAACAGTGACATTCTCCTATTGTCTCCCAGTAACTTCCCCCAAGCACACACTTCGAAATCAAGCAATGGCACATTGCTCCTACACTTTTTGCTTTCTGTGACAAACTTTGTATCATGTTTAATGGCAAAATAGACATGCAAACATGTATAAAAGGTTGTCAGTTGCTTTCTTTTTGTAACGATTGTGTAGTTTGTACTCGTCAGTGCTTTCTGCTGTTAGCCTCAGTCATGCCTTTCCCACCTTGCCAGTTTTAACTTAGTGGTATGCCTGGGCTAGATAATAGGAGCTACGGGATTATCTTTATAAAGCCAGGAAATCAAAGGCAGATGTTAAATACAAATTGTACCAATCAAACAGAGCTTACAAAAGAGTAGAATTTACTCCTGTAATTCTATTTGAACAAACGTGTCAAATACAGGAACCAGTAGAAATACCATCTTCATCAGGTCGCACTCTCATCAGCTGCCCTGCATTTAATCCTCTCCCTGCTCATCAGTGGTATGCCTCCATTGTAAAATCACCTCTGAAGACACAATCAAGTTTAATGATCCTTTGCAAGGAGACAGCAAGCTCTGAACTGCCCACCAATAGCTTTAGTGTTGCAGTTTCCTTGATGGCACCTTCCTGATAGATGACCTTAGTAGCTCATTCTGATTTGCTGATGTCCTCTTCCTCATGCCACTCTAATCATCCAGTCAAAACTGCAACATTTTCTGCACTTTATAGATAAAAGTATTAGAGAGAGTGGACATACTCCAGATGGATCCCCAAACCTTCCTTCTAGGATAACACTTATTATTCTGGCAGAGGAGGTTTTGGGAGTCAGGACTGCTCAGAAGCTGTACACATGTATATGTTGATTTCCCAGTCAGACTTTCACAAGCCCTGCAACTCACTGTCTTGCAGGATGAAATCTACTTCAGCAAATTTCAGTTCTGAACAGGTTTCTTGACTTCTGGGACAAGATAGAAGGCTCTGCCTACTCAACGTGCAGACCAGCCTTCAACTTGGTATTTACTGATTTGCTAGTTTGTCTTCTTTTGTCCTAACAGTGTTGGGTTTGCAGCAGGTTATTTATAATAAGAATATTATTTCCCCATAAAACTTAATTTAATAGCTTATTCCAGCAAAGGGTCATAGCTGAACTGACTTAGCTGGCTTTTTTACACAGTGATTGAATGAGTGTGGTCTTTAAAGGGCTGGTTTAAAGGCTACCAAAGTTGACAGAAAGATGGACAATGAGAGTAAACAAAGTCGAGCAGTGAACTGTGCAAACATCTAAATATTATAAACGTGTTGTACCTTGGGGTGACTCCACCTGTTACATTTACAGCATTTCCGAGAATTGTAAGTGGGCCTGAGAAAGCTGGATAAAAGAACAACTTTTTGGCAGAAATACATTGAAAATTCAGGGGTTTTGCTTAACCTGAAGAATTGGCATAATATTGGACAAAAATACTTGTGTTTAGAAACATGAAGATAATGGAAAGACAAATCATGACTGTTAGCTGCATTTACCAACTATAATGCCATTGGGGCACTATGTAATAGAAGAAAGCCTAAGCTATTCTACATATGCAGGGCTATGAAAATAAGATTATTGTTGTTTCATGGCATTACATTGCACCTGAAACTTGAGTTAGTGTTCCTTTAGTGATAATAAAAAGAAATTGTAAATCCAGTTGGTTTTGGTAATATGAATGTTGCCGGTAAAGCACTTTTGTTTTATTAAAAACATTTACTAAAACAAAAGGAAAATGCTTTTCCAGAATGACCATAATAGGAATCTGATTTTGCTATTACACTAGTATTGCCAAAAATGTAACTTCAGTAATCCCACTTCTGATTGTACCTTGATTCTCTACAAGTGTAGCTCCGTTTATTGCAGTGGAACCACCTTGTTTCATCCTCATGATACAAATCCAAAATCAAGCGAGGCAGAGAATTTTAGAGCTTTATTCAACGCTCATTGAAGTCAATGAGATACTACCCCTTGACATAAAGCAACCCAAGTAATTCCAGAATTTGTTCTAATAGGTGATACTAGTTACAGCAGTTGTATATCTGCTGAACTTCATTGATTTCAAACGCATTACTGAGTATTAGGCTAATTATTTTTAGTGTGTGGCAAAGCTTTCAAAATCACCATGGGAAAAATAAGTTCAAATGTAACAGAAAAGTGTAGTTAAAGAACAGATTTCTCAATATTATTCAATTTAGCATCAGTCCTCATGTGACCTAGTCCTATCCCTTAATGCACTTTAAAAATCCATTCTGGTTTCCCAGTGATGCAGGCAACACAGCATCACACAGCACAGCATAGCTTAGCTTTGCTTTAGGTCTGGTACAGGAAATATAATGTTAAAAACTCTAAAAGTGTTGTGTTGAGCACATAACATTTTTCTTTTTTCCTCATTACTTTTTTCAGTCTTAGCGATGTGTGTGAGCTAAACCAATGATAGCTCTTAACCTCTTACCCTTTTAAAAGAAGTAGTGTCTATATGAAAAGCACTGCTTCTTAGAACAAGGACAGCTAGCTAAAGCCATGTATCAGCAGTCTGATTTTTTTAGCATTTTATAGTAGCGGAAAGCAGTCCCAAATATTAGACACAATTAACAATCCCACCAGCACAAATTTGTGATATGCATGATGACAGCCATATCGATCCTGCTGTTGTGCTGGAAGTACATGCCATAGCCTCCTTGGTTCATGTCACATGAGCTAAAGAGTGTACCTCAGGTATTGCAAAGTGCTAATCAACATTTTCAATGTTGATTTCAAGATAATACACCTGCAAGGTAGAATGTACTCATCTCCGTATCACCCATTCTCACTTTAGACCTGTGTTAAACTGGTATAGATTGATACATCTGCACAGCTGCTTATCATAATGCTTTGGTTGTTTCAGGCGGTTATGCCTGAATTTACTGCTAGGGTTGATGAAAATTTGATTGAAAAATGACACTGCAGAAAATCTCCCAAAATGGTAGGACACAATCTCCCCACCTCAGATCCTTTCCTACCAACCTCCTGCCTCATCCTCTTGTGTTCTTACCCAGATATGCGTGTTCCTAAAAGTTTGTGGTGTTCTTAAAGGGAAAACTTTTACCTCAGAATCTTTAGTGTATATAGTGAAAATAAAAGGTTTTGACCAATTCCAAATACATCAGGGTGCATTTGGAGTGAGGTTCTTTCAGAGTCACAGAGCATCGCCCCAGCTTCAGAAGAAGCCAAGTAAGGCAAATGGTGTGTGTTTTTACAGCATCTGCCAACAGCACATATACATAAAATCTTGATTCCCTGGGCAACTGCATATCTTACCTTCTTTAGCCTTTTGTAGCCTGCCTAGTAGAAGGTCTGTAGATAATGAGGTAGATAACATTTACCTCCATCATACAAAGTGTGAATGTTCTTCCTTGCATTGTGACAAAGGTAAACATTAGGTTAGCCTGTCTAACATAGAAGAACAGGGCTTTTGTAACCTGTTCTCCATCTGCAGGTATAACTTCTCCTGACTTGGGAAGTTTTTCTTGCACAGGCATCTTGGGATTTTTTTCCTTAAACAATGAATTGTGCTCTGTTGAATGTCAATTAATGGTACTAGTATTTAAATAATATATGTTCAAATTTTTAAAATTTCAAATGTGTCATGCTGGTGACTCAAGATTTACCTGGCACATACTTTAAAGAAATTACTTAGCATGCAGTGATTCATTTAAATTATAAGTACCCATTACTCTGTATTTCATTTTTAACAAGTTCTTCATCTACTCAAAGAAATACCAGACAGCTCAGGTTGGAAAAATGATTCATCTGGCATATGCAAAGATGGACTCAGTGCAGTTGGGGATTCATAATCAGAGCAGAAACATATTAAGGGTAGGTGTCATATTCCTTGATGTTTGCAAAAACTGTCAGAAGCCTGCATGCATTATGGACTCTTTTTTTGTTACATTACAATCTTTCAGTTCCCAGAGCAATTTATGTGCATATGCAGGACCAGTTCTTGAGCCCTTAACTCAGGTAAGCTCTGTGGATTCCTGCAGCATCTTACCTAAATAAGGGCTTCCAGATTCAATCCCTGAAAATAAAAGGAAAATTTCTATAGACTGAGTATCTTTTACAGTGGAAAATTATTTAGGGAATTCAATATTAAAGATATTGTTTTAGAACTATATGCACTATTGGAATATCAAAACAGGATCTGGCTAAGCAATATTTGTATTAGCTTTGCATTGCTATTCCTATACACTAAAGAGATAAGTGGTACAGATTTTTTTTTCTTTCTTTTCCATTCTTTATGCTTCTTTTAAGAATAGTTTCACTCAGAGGGCACTAAGGCAGAAGATGCTTGTTTTAATCTTTGATAATATGATCCTTTATGTTGTAGGTTTAAGGGAGCCTAAAACATTAAAGGAAAATTTAGAAAAGTGTTTAGCCTGCAAATGATGTTGCTGGGCCCCTGGTGGGGTTTTCAGAAGTGCTGAGATGTCTGGCTGTCAATGATTCCTACAAAATGCCCATCTTCACTGATTTCTTACTCTCCTTCTGGAAGCCAGGTTCATCCTATGCAACTTACAGGTGATGGTAGGGCAGGTCCTGACCTCCTGCCACTGAAATGGATGAAAGTGCAGAGTAAAACAGAATTATTTTGAATTCATTGCAGGAAATGCCTGCTGTGGTTTTAGTTGCACTTAACAACCTGCAGGATTCACCTTGTGTCAAGGTTCAAGGAAAATGGCAGGCTTATTGTCTGAGATGGACCAATAATAAAGTTACTGGTAAAAAAAACACCGAGTAGAATTTTCATTAATTTTTCAGTTTTCACAATGAAGGACTGTGGCCAAACTTTGTAAGTGCCTCCTCTGGCCAGGGTGGCAGAGTGCAAGGCAAGTGAAGACCACAAGAGCAGTAAATAACCTAATCAAATAATTTTATTTGTAAATGGTTATTGTAATACTACTGCACATTACATAAACACCTAAGGGTACAGAAGCTTTAAAATTGTGCTGCTGATTAAGTTCAGGCCTAGATTTCTGAGGCTTGGTTATCCTTGTTAACACAGTTGCTGGCTTTCCTGTCAATGACTTCAGTGTAACTGTCAGGCCATATACCCATCCATGTAAAATGGTGTCTCGCTGTTCAAGTTAATGAACTATGCTACTTTTCATTAGCAGAGGATGATTTGTCGTAATTCAAAGCTTACCTAGACTTTTATTGCTTGGGAGACCCCCTAGGGAATGATCAACCACAAAACTCATACAATACCCTGCTACCTTTGAGCAGAGCACTTCCCATTCCTCTGTCTTTAGTTTGCTGTTCACCTACGTGCAATCTGTCGTTAAATTGGCAGCAAAATCTTCATTTTCCCAAAGTTGAGGACTGTTGCAATCAGCTCCTTCTATTTATATAGACAATAACAGACATGATCAATGAGTAACACTTAGGTTGTCTTTAAGACAGTTATATTTTCAGCTGTGGCAAAAAGAACTGCTTGTCACCATCCTTCTGGTTCTTGCCGGGAGTTCAGCATTACCCTACACAGAAAACAGGAAAGAGTGGAGGCAACTGAACTAGGGAGAATTGTCCTGTTTGTGTCTATGCACTACTTTTGGTAGGAAGTATTTTCAGAGCCAGACCCACATTTAAAGAAAAAACACCAGAAACACTGAAGCACGGATTCTGTAATACTGAAGGAGAGCCCAACACATTTTCCGCTCAGGTTCTATTTACTATGCAGGTAGTACTGTGGTGTTAAGATACCCAGTTAGCTACAAAAGCCTGCTTGTCAGATATTAGAAGCAGCCTTTGATTGTAGTGCAGAATTTTTCTAAAGCATGAATTAATTCTGTAAGGAAGCTAACTTGTGTACGTCTCCTTTACATAGCAACCAGGGTTCGAATTCATGCCCTTATGTGTGCATAAAGCAGTGTTGTGCTTCAGTGATTTATATGGGTGTAGATGATAGACCAAGCACGCACTGTTTTATCTATCTACCCATCTTCCTCTTTCTCCCTGCCTCCCTCTCCTAAAGGAACGAGCCTATGAACAGTCAGTATCATAGATGAGCTGTAGTGTAATTCTCTTTTTATACGATTATTGATGTACTAGGCAGTCATTGCTCCTAAATGTAAGAATGATGCAGAACGGACAGAAGTTACATGGCTGAAAATTTCAGATTGTATGATTCTGGTATGTGTGAGTTCCTATTTAGGCCTCAACTGTCTTGATTTAAGGTATGTCCAAAACATATGTACAATTCATTAGTCTTCTTCTTACACCTTCAGCTACTGAGTAACTTGTCGGGATTTATTCCTGGTCAATATATCAGGAGTAATGATATTCTGTGCATAAGATTAAAACAGGATAAATGATATTTAATGATAATTAAAAAAAAAAATATTCTGTGGGCAGAGCTTCTGTTTCAATCTGTTCTGTTTTTGCTTTTGGCAATAAAATTTTATTGTAGTTTAGGACTCCTCTTCTGAAACAAATAGCCTTATTAATCTTCCCTGCTATTGGCAGCACCAAGAACAAGTTTAATGGATAATGCAGAAAGTTAATTCCAGAGAGGTTATTTTAAAAAAACCAGGTGAGGTATGCGTTGGAAAGTCAGTCCTTCTTCAAGTCCCTTTGTGTAAAGCCACCAGGCCACAGCAATTCTGGAGTAACCTAGAACAGGGAATGCTGCTGCAGGTCTGTCACAGCTGGCTCCGTACCAGTCTTCTCTGTCACTTGCTTGGCAAAGGAGACACTTTTTGGTAGTTGTGTTCAATCACAGGACAGAGGGGCCAGGGCATCACAAAATCCTGGGCAAATAGGGTCTTCTGGGGTCTACCCATAGGTTAACTAGTGGAAAGACTGCATAAAAATGTCATGTGCCCACTCTGCCTCTAGGACTGCTAAAATATTTCTCAACAGACTAAGGACATTCATACTTTGATTCATATAGATTTGATTTCATAGTATAACCAGAAAGTCTTGAAAATCCATATAGTTTTTGTGTGTGAACATTCAGGAAAGGGTTAGAGAATAATGACTCATTTGTGTTGCCTCCAGACTGATTCATTTCAATTTTGGCAGAAGGCTTTGCTCACTTCTGTTTCTGAATACCTATTACACTTTCTGTGGGAAATCTGTTAACATGATTGCTAATAAGATACTGTTCTTTTTTCATTGTCAGTTTTTCACAGAAAGGATAGATACTTGAATTTTTTTTTTTTTTATTTTAAGAAGTCTAAGAAAGTACAAAGTAATGTGGAATTTATCAAATGAGACAGAAGCTAGAAAGAAGTGAAGGGAGTGAAGCTGAATGTCCTCACAGTAGGTTTTATTTTTCTTGCACTGAAAGGCGACAGCTAGGAAGGGAATAGCTCTAGGACATGATCCTTACAGGCTGTGTATGCAACACCTGCATGTACATGAGCAGACAGACATCATCTTCAACAGCCTGAATATAGACCGAGCTGATCTGCAGTCTCTATGATAGACTGAGTTCAGTGTGAGCTATTTATAAACCATTCTTTCATTCTCAGCAATGCTTTGGCTGGAGCCAGAAAGGACAGAACTACAGGCAGACTGGCCCCTTGCCTAGTGTGCTGCGACTGACATGTAATCTGTCACTCCCCATCATCTGTGAGGTGGTGATAGGAAAATAATGCTCCTCTGCTTGCCTTAGATCGCACATTACTCTCCTGAATACAGCTCCCTAAAGCTGTGAAATGGCATTTAGAAAGTGTCTTTTTTTCGTTTTTGATAAAGGGAGAATGGGAATAAATGATAAACAGGCTGGAGGGAAGGAAATCAAAATACACATTAGAGACCTGATGAGAGAAATTGTCTATGACTGAGATTTCAGTGTGATCCAATGACCTTTTTGTGAAGAATACTCATATCAGTGGCATATAGGGTGCAAGAACTGGGCTGTGTACTGACTAGGGCACTAGCTGTGAATGGCATTTCCTGAGCTTTAATCATGGTTTAGGCATCCATGTTCAATATATCCCTGGGAAACCAGTCTCCTTCCATTTCTCCACCCTTTAGAAAATAAAATTCCCAGTGTAACTTCCCTTTGTAGCAAATGTTATGTTGTGGCATAACAAGGTCCCACTTCCATCTAGTGACTTGGGAGTTCCAGTAATACAAATACTGTAACAGTAATAGTATAATATAATAAATACAATAACCATGTACCTTAGCTACATAGATCTTTTAATAAAATAGAAATTTTTTTGTTAGTTAAGGATCATCATTCTTTTTAAAAAATGGCACTAAATATTCTTCTTTCAGGCCATTTTCTTTTGATGGCTTGTTTACATTACTTTTATGCTATCAAAATGCTTAAAAAACCCCCAAATTAACTTTCTTCTCTCTCACTCGTCCAGTACTCTCCAGTTCCTGGGCACCAATCCTCTTTGTTTCATGGTTTGTATACAGTGAAGTTGTTGATGATCTTTAGAATATTATAATGTTCTCCCTGAGGTCTAACCTTGCTGCCTCAAATGACATTTATGTAAATTGTCACCAGAAGTTTAGGGCACATCTCTTTTCTTCTTTAATAACATGTCATACTGATGTGGCTTTATTTGTATTTCATAAAGAAATGATTGATTAAAGAGGCCAAAATTAATTTATATTGATATTCACTGGACTTCTTGTAGTGACATTGAAGTATGACTCCCCCATATTTTGCATTTTAATTTGCTTCTCAATAAACTTTATGACTCCACAGTCTCACTGACCCCTCTTAAGGCTTGCTGGACAAATTCCTGAAGGTAGTCCTGCAGTCCTCTTAGCGTCTTTCCCTCTTACTCAGTCAGTATGTTTCAGGGAAAGTAGAGCTCCAGAAGATAGATAAGATGCTGTGTTGGCACTGGTCTGTCCAAGCAGAAATTTGCAAGTGTGCTGTAGATGATAATCCGTGTGGTGCCATTCTTCCCTGTACAGACAAGGCGGTGTTGCCATCAACTGTGATAGAAGCAAAATCAAGACCATTCCCATTTTCTACATGCTGATGAATGCAATGTCTGCTGAAAACCTATCTCAATTATTCATGTTTTAGTCTACTTATCCTCTGAGCTCCTTTCACAGTCTTTACTGTTCTCCCTGTGTAGTTAGGACATACATTTTATCTCATATTTATACTGGCACAGACATGAAAGTGCTGACCCAGGAAGCCCAATGTAACAGATTGGTT
Source organism: Eurystomus gularis (assembly GCA_013400335.1). Taxonomy (NCBI): domain Eukaryota; kingdom Metazoa; phylum Chordata; class Aves; order Coraciiformes; family Coraciidae; genus Eurystomus; species Eurystomus gularis. The sequence goes on along the minus strand of VZZY01018564.1, from coordinate 373,570 downwards.
CTCTTGTATCACAATAAAAGACTCTGATTTATTCTAAGTTTACCTAGTAGGAGAGAAGAAAATATGGAGGCTAGAACTACTTGGATGCCTTCCAAAAATGTGACTGACTCAGGTTGGGATCCAGAAGCAGTGCTTCAGATACTCTTATTTTATGGTCAATGTCCCCATAACCCTGCACAGAGCTGGAGTTTCTCAGGTGGTAAAACAATTTCTGAAGTAACTAGCACCTTGTCACAAAAACAGGGCTTCACAGAATGGCTCTGAGCAGAAAAATTCCACTTTAAAACTTGTTTGAATGATAAGAAAAGTTACACAGAAATAAAATTCCCATAGAAGAGAAGCCTGGCCATTTCTGGAAGGTATTTATCATCTTTCCAGACACAGCTGATCACAGATGGAGGAGCCAGTAGGGCAGTTTTTGCTTGAGTTTGTGTCCTTTTCTCTGCATTCAGGAAGATTCTAGAAGTTTGGTAAAACGAGTATTTTACCAGCTCCTTTATTTATTATGACCAGTCCATCCTTTATGCTATCAGTCCTAACAAATTCTTTCTTTCCCGTATTCCTCCAGGAACCTTGAGTTTCCCTTTTCCCTGCCACCACCATGTGTGAGAGACTGCAGGGAAGAGGGACATACCCTCTGCTTTGGGACAGCTCTGAGCACACAAACAGCTGCAGTCATTCCTAATGACAAAACTGATCTCTGAGAATGTGTAAATAACTAGCTTGTATAACTAGTTTGAAGACAGCATGTCAGTAGCTAGCCCACAGGAGCATGCAGCATTTGTTCCTGTGATTTGTAGGATAAATCAAATACCTTGCTCTATGCTTCATTGTAAAAGGCTTCTTTTGTGTACAGCTCTTCACACGTAGCTGTTAGCACTATTTATGGATTATCTGAGGCCCTATTACCACCTCTGGGTAAGGTAATGAGTGAATGCTGGAAATTCTCACACTACTGTGCTCATGTGTAACAGAACAAAAGGGTCACTTAAGTTACTGTAGAGGGTTCCTTATGAAAGAGAAATGCTGGTTAAAGACTCAGGATGAAAAAGGACCTACCAAAATGAAGTTACGCATTTGTTCAGGCACCTTTCATTTAAAGAAAAAGACAAAACCCAGCTCTTTCCAGAGGCTTCAAGGCAAGGATGTACCTATTTTCACTAGAACCCACAGGTGAGTGTGGAGTTACCTTGTAAGGAAGCTGGATGTTTTTCAAGTGAAAAAAAATAACTAGGAATGTGATGTACCTTCAGAAATAGAATTGGAGTGAGAGTGATTTTGTTTACAGATCTATGGAGCAAGCATTGGCCTACCTGTTCAGGCCTGTGCTTTTCCACGTTCTTCATTTTTCTCTCTGCATATGGTTAGCCTCTCACATGCAGGAGGGAGCAGCTCTTTTCTTCCAGGGACCACAGCTTTGCTCCCTCTGCATTTTGTTCCTATAGGTGTAAGGGAACCCAGTTGCTCCTGACAGACAGCTTTCAGCAAGGACCACCTACAGTCTCCATTTGGATGACGCGTCATCATTCACTTTGACAATTTCATCATCATCACAACAACTGAAAGCAAATTTAACTCCTCTGGTGTCTGAACTTGAACTGTGTCACACCTGCAGCCCCAGATTTAATCAAGGGTTTTGCGGTGGTAGGTCTGAGTGACAGCACTTTCTCACAAGGGCAGTGCTGCCTGGGTGTGTTGCTGAAGCATTGTGAACAAGAGTCTGTCAGTCACTCTGTTATTTCTTAATGGGAACATTTTAATTGCATATTTCATATTTATGACCCTATAAAGGATAATTTTAATTTGACATTAACATCTGAATATGATTGTCTGAAAGACAATAGCAGCAATGACAAATACTGATATAAATCAAACAACTGATTTTCAATTTCTAATTAAAGATGACACTGAAAACTCAAGATAAGAGGCATATGGAGAGAAACACATTTCTTTGCAAGAGGCACCAAAACCATATGGGGAAAAAGTGCAAAGATACCAAGCTGAAATCTGAACTTCTTGGCATCTGAAATGTCAGTAAAGGGAATCCTAAGCTGATCATTTTCCTATAAAAAATCATTTATCAGTCTCTTCCACAAGCCACTGAGACATCGCAAGCTGTTCAGAACAACTGGGAATTGATTGTACGTAACCTACGATGCAATTGTTTTACCAGTTGAGACCATGAGACAGATGGCATGAATATATTTAAAGATGGGGACAAAGCTGATGTGACACCGAGCTGGATTACCGAAATGAACAATGCGAGTCACAGTTTCGTTATCAGATGAAAAGGACTTAGTTCAGAAAAAATGGGTGCCAGTGTAGCCAGTAGTCTCCAGATGCTGGGGACTGGGAAAATAGACTGCTACTCCCAGAATCAGCCCCACCATCTGCACTCCCAATAATCAAAACTTTTAACTATTCCCTCCGTGCAAATAAGCCTTGAAATAGGTACGGCTTTCATCATGTTACAAAGGGTGTTTAAAATGTTCACAGAGGACCAATAAGGAGCAACCTAGCTACAGGCTGCTGATAAAACTGTTATATTCCAGGCTATTTCACAAGTCAAATATTGGGAATTGCCTTATTAAAGTGCCAGTGAAAAAGGGAGAGAAATTTTAAAGTGTTCTAGAGGCTTTAAATGATCTTTCGTAATATTACAGTCTTAACTTGCCTGTTTGTAAAGAGCTTATACAACCATAGAGCCTGGTTTTTGTGGCACTTTGGCAAAAAACCATTTGCAGTATTGAGATTAACTTTTGCTGTGTTTATTATATCATCAACTACTTCTTTATGTGGGATGGAAGATGAAGTGGTTAGCTCTACTGCTTGTTTGCTGGGCAGGAAACAACTCTATCTGTAACCTGATGTCTCAGTTCCTTCCTCTTAATGTTCCCTTCTCTCTAAAGGCCTTTATTTTTTGCTTTAATGACAGTTTAAGCTGCAGCTTTAAAAATGAGTTAACTTCACATTTAGATTAGTTCCCATAAACCTGATTTTTAAAGGGACCTGATTATCTTCCTTGTTTGTAAACACAATTTTGTTGCAATAACTGGAAATACAAATTCTGTCAACTTGAAGCCTTAAGACCTAGGAAGAAGAGAGCTAGAGCTGAATGTATGGACTGTACCAGGACACTGAAGACAAGCCATGTTTTTATTTAGGTCAGTGTGAAGCCATTCATAGGAAGGAAAATATATTCCTCAGAATACAGAAGTACCAAAGATAATATATCAGCCTTTAATATATGTTTTCTGTAAAGAAACCTAATGGCTGGTATAGCACAGTGGTCAGAAATGAAGTTTTAACTGTCTGGCAAGAAAGGCAACTTGTTAGTACTGCAAAGGTGAGGAACTAGAAAGCAGCAATCAGAGAAGGGTGTTAAGGGTCATGACATAGAGTTGCCCAACATGTGGCTTATTGCCATAGGAAAAAGGCCAATACAAACAACATTTTCAGATCGTATTCATATTTGTATTCATATTCATATCAGATAATATTTGCACTGTTGTGTGAGCCATGCCTTGCATGGTGTGGCCTACCATTGGGCTTTTTTCTCTGCCTGTGATTGCCAGCAGTTTTGTCTGTTGAGAATCAAAATGCCTTGGTCTAGATCAGAATTTTGGGCTGAACCTAGAGATAACTGAAATTAATGTCCTGCAGGATATAGGAGATAAATTGGCTCAGCTGCCTTGAATTCTGTGAATATCAAGGGAGAGAAGGCAGTCAGCATAGTATCTGTCCTTCACTGATGCAGGATTTTTTATAAACCCTATATATATTTTTTGCGCAACTGTAGAACACTTTTTCAGTAGTAGCCTGAACCAACCTTTTTATGATAACAGAGTTAAAACTGGATGCTTTCAGATTTCCTCTGTTCTGTCCCCTGTGCAATAGGCAGGTTTCTGCTGTAAGGAAGAAACCATCTAAAAATGGAATCTGTAATTGAATATGTATTTAACATTAGACTATGTCTTAGTTCTATGGCAATGACATAGGTCCTGTGTTTGCTCTCATTCCAGTTCATGTAATCACATACTGTGGAAAAATTTTAGGAAATAACTACAGTTTTTCTTCTTTCCCATCTCAAGCATTGTTTCAGGTTGCAAAAAATAAGCTACATTCCACCACTTCATGAAGTTGTGATATTGTATTTGTAAATGTACCATGACATTTGTGGCATAAAAAATAGCACAATTACCATAGCTACTTACTTAAAGGCATCAACACTGAACACTCTTAAACAAGCACTCCAGCAGAGCTCAGGGCACTTTTAGAAGAGAGAATGAAGAAGAAAAAGTTAAGTGGAAGTTGTCCATTGCTTTTAATATATGCTAGGAAAGACGTTCTATTTATTGCTCAGGCAGTTAAGCAGACTGGCTTCACTTCACTTGTAAGATGACAAGTTCATAGCCTGCAGTGGAAAGTCTGCATCATACCATTCTGTTACATCTTACCAGAATAGTCTTAATGACCTGGCATCCCAGATAAAACACATCCAACTCTCTTCTTACTCCTTTTAGTTCTCAGCAATTCCAGGGTCAACGTTATATAATCTGATGGGTGAATAAGCATCTGTGAAGAAGTTTGATATGTGTCATCCTCAGTGTGGCTGGAATCAATCTCTGTCAAGTCTTCCTGGGACACTACAGTAGAATAATTCAATAAATCTAAGTCACACTCATGGCTAACAACTTTCAAAGTTGAAAGAAACCCTACTTTCTGTTTTCCGAAAATCTTGGGATGGCAGGGGAGGGAGGAATGAATGCCCTGGATGTGATAATGGCAATAATTTGTCGGTGTCAGGTGTTACTTCTAAGCTGACAGATCTCTAGAAACATTGAGGTTAAGGCTTTGAAGATAGTTTCATAAGAAAAAGGTACTTCAATGATCTAGGACTTTTTTTTCTTTACAAGATGAAATCCTGATAAAGTCCCAGATGAAGGCACATCGTCATGTTAATGTAATTACAGAGAAATAAGGACTTGCAAGTGATTGTGTCAGATGTTTTAGAAATCACACTAGAAGAGTGAGAACAGGAGAGGTTAACATTTCCTTGTGCTAGTCGGTGTTAAAACTTGACAGAATCGGAAGAAAGTGACACTATTTAGTACGCGAAGCAGTGTTATATCTCCACAGAACCATCACTGCAAGACAAATTGCAAAAGCTACTGGAAATGGGTAAAATGAGATAATCTCTCCAAGACTTTTTTTAATTCTGTGCTTTTAAATGCTGTGTCACGAATAGGAATATAATTCATAGTGTTTCCACTATTTTATCTAAACTGTGTTTTCTAATCAGCCTCAGTTTTTATTCTCCTACAAATGAATTGACTTTTATTATCTTTCAAGGTTTTTTTTCCCCCATTGCAACTGATTTACTGAAAATTCCTAGGAATATCACACCAGAAAGGAAGCTCATTAAATTCTGTTGTTACAACTAGTATAAAACAAAGACATCAGCAGAGTCGAGTGCAAAAAGCCAGCAAATCTTTTTGTCAGTAAGAGTTCAAGAGAGCATTTACACACATATTTAACTTCTGCATATTCACGTGTCTTAAGCACAGGCTTACTTAGGTGCTTGACATTTTGCCTGTGCCTATCACAGCATCCAAGATGGAATGTTAGTGAGATAACACACTCATACCAGAATTAAAAAAAAAAAAAGGCAGCAAAATTTAAAACCTTACATAAAGGAAGGCCTTGCTTGTTGAGAAACAAATGCAAATAATAGGATGAAGAGACAGAAGCAGAGACTATGCTAAATGCCTAGATTCAGCAGGAATATATCTGATATAAAATATTCCTTCCAGTTTAATAGGAGATGGGGGTAGAAGTGGGAATTAGCTTTGCTGAAAACAAAAGTTTTGCAGACTAAAGGAAGCTGAGAAGTTTATTGAGAGGTTCTGATGGTGTAGTAAATCAGTTTCTAATGGGAGAATACTGGGACATCCTGGAGGACTGTGTGTAGAAGCTACAGTGGAGTTTGAACTGGAGGGTGAAACTCTGAAGAGCTGCCAGCTAAAATAAATCAAAAGCAAAGGACAAGCATTTTTGTTGGAGCCTTTCATTAAAATATTGGCAGCTGCTGATGCATAACAAAAGCTCTGCTTGTGCTATGAGATATTAGAGTTGAAAACCAAGGAGGCAAATGTTCCTTCAATTGCAGTGCAGGAGTAAATGGCTTCCAGCCAACACAAAACACTTAAGGAAAGTTTCAACAATGTTCTGATAAATTATTCTAAGATTTTTTCTTCCATTTTGTTAGGGAGCAGTTTTCTTGAATTAACGGTTTCTAGATTTTTTTTTTTTTCCTTAAAAAATTTTCAGTTTTATCTTTTATTCTAAAACTGTTGTCTGCCTCCGTATATACCTTGTGGAGAGCTTCTCTGTTACAATAATAATTTCCCATATGAAGCTGATCATAACTAGAGAGTTGAAACAGAGTGGACTTGGCACCTACAACAGGAATTAGATCTCTTTGTTCTATTTGAAGTACAGAGAAGTCTTCAGTTTATTTAATGACCCTTACTGTCCTTAGTATTTGCAGATGTCTCCTAATCTCTTAAGTGTAATCTTAATGCTGATGTACTTAGGTTCGCAATGTATGGCTTGGGGAATTAGCAATATGTCTCTGGTATTTTATATCCTTGAATGGCCAATACACATTAATCTGAATTTATCTCCATATGATTATTCATCAAGAAGTAAGACAAGATTATAAAAGAAAATAAAAGCTAGCTTGGATTTTTCAAAATAAAAAATGTTTCTTTTAATGAAATTATAGGAAAATATATGTGGTGGGTTAACCTTGGCTGAGCACCAGGTGCCCACCAAGCCACTCTATCACCCCCCCTTTCCTTCCCCTCTCCATCCACAGCAGAGCAAAAAGAAAGGGGAGGAAAATAAGATGAGAAACAAAAAGCAGTTTAATAATAATAGAAGCAAAGCTAAGCACATCCGTGCACGGGAGCAAAGGAAAACAAAGTTTCTACTTCTCATCAGCAGGTGATGTCTGGCCACTCTCTGGGAAGCAGAGCTCCAAGACGCATAGCGGTTGCTGTGGAGGACAACGGCACGGCCCCCCCTCCTCCTCTTTCTCCCTAGCTTTATAGCTGAGCTGATGTCATATGGTCTGGAATATCCCTTTGGTCAGTTTGGGTCAGCTGTCCTGCTTGTGTCCCCTCCCAAGATCTTGCCCACCCCATCCCACTGGGGGGTGAATGTTGGGAAGAGCCCTGGTGCTGTGTGAGCACTGCTCAGCAGTAGTCACAACACGGGGGTGTTATCAACACTCTTCTGGTTCCCAGCACAAAAACACTGCTGCTGTGTGGAAAACCAGCTCAGCCAGACCCACTACAATATAACATACAAAGAATTTCTTTTATGTTAGACATTACAAATTCTTACGTTACATCTTTGTGAGATAATTTACTTGTTATATTATTATTCTCCATACCACGACCAGAAGGAAACAGAGTGTGGAAGCCTGCTTGTCCAGATTCTTTGCTGACTTTGCTTAGCTCTCCAAATTACAATAACTTATATTTCAAACAGAGAGAGATGTCCTCAGTGCCAGCAGTATAAATTTCCATTCACACTTTGCTTTTCTAAAGCTTTGCAGCAGAGTGGGAAAAATTCCGTTTCTGAGGGTTGACAGAGTGGGTTCTGCTGGGGAAGCAGGACTGCCAGCAGTCCCTAAGGTTAGGGCAGGTAAGTGGGGAAAGAACTGAGAATGTTGGCAGTGAGGCTTAGGGGGGGGGGTTATGTTAGAGAAAGGCTGCAGGAGTGAGGTCTTCAGAATGGCTCTGACTGGAGTGGAGTAGTTGAAAGGGGTCCTCATTTCCCACCTGCTTTAAAGTTCCTGCATTTTTCTGCTCTCTCCTTCCTGGGTTTTTAAGGAAACAGCCTTACATCAAAGCATTCTGTATTTGAAGTGCTTCCCTAGGCTTTTGGAAAGGAAAGGAGCCAAGCTGGGGAGCCTGTTAGAGTGGGACTTTTTGTGGCTGTTGCTGCCAGGATGGAGCTGCAAGAGGTGACTGCCAGCGCTGGCAGAGAACGTGGCCTGTACCCGAAACTGTACGTCCTACACATGCTTGATGGCAATGCGGCATCTGCCAGAGCAGTTCAGGCTGTTAAAGAATGGAACAGACAAGAGCAAAGGAGAGAGTCTGCCACTTCTTTTAGTCTGTCTTGCTTGTACTTTGAGTAGGCCTTGTTTTCTGAACCAGAACTGACAGGAGCTGCCAGGTGGTTCCAGCACTGAATATGGGCTCTTGTGAGGTCAGACATTTTTCTTCAGCCTCACCCAAATGTGCTTGAAGGCAAATCAGCTTGTTCTGTTTAATTTCAGGTCATCCCTGTTTCAGTTTTCAGTTAAAACAGAAAGGAAGTGAAAGTGGGGTTATACAGAATTTGGAGAAAATTACCAGCTTCATTATTGACCAGATTTTGCTAAAACATCAGCTAAGCTACTGAAGTGATGGTATTTTAATGTCATTTGCAGCATCTGTTCTGACATAGAATGTCAGAAAACATCCTGTAAATGATTCACGATTCTATTCCCTTTCTCCAGAAATCAAATTGTCCTTTCCATAGATCGCAGATCCTGAATGAATATTCTAATTCCTGATAGGAAACATTTCATACAAGTGGTTTCCATTCAATGCTTCTGACAGGGTTTCTCATGAGACACTCTCATGGAAACTAAGCTGTCCAAAGCATAAGAGGAAAGGTTCTCTCATGAATTAAAAACTGGTTAAAAGATAAGAAATAAAAGGTGAGAGTGCATGGACTGCTTTTCCATTGAAGGGAGGTACTCTAAGGCTTTGAGCCAGGATTTGTACTAATCAACATATTACCAGAGATCCTGGAGAGAAGGTTCATCTGTAGTGGCAATAAGAAAATTATCAGGAAAGTCAAAACCAAAAACTGAAAAGCTTAGACCTTAAACTCACAGAACTAATAAAACAGCAGACAAAATTTAGTACTGAGAAGTCCAAAGTAATGTTCAGGGGAGAATATTAGGAGAAAGGCAACAAGAATGCTCAAAGGAGAAGGAAAGATCACACAGATTAGAAGTCTTTGTCTTAGAAAATAAATGAAAGGGGTTACATATGATGGAAGTGGATAAATTTGTGTACAGTGTGAGGGAGAAGTATCAGGAATTACTACTTCACATCAAGATAGATGTACAAGAACCTAACCAGCAGTCTTACTGGTGAATATGTTTAACAGAAAGAAGAGAAAGTTCTTTTTCGCAAACTGTATAATTAATTTGTGGAACTCATTGCTACAGGATTTTTAGAAGATAAAATTAAAAATAGATTCAAAATCTAATTAAAGTCAAGGACAAGCTTATTAGTGGCTAGTAAAAGCAAGTCTATGTTCAAACCCTCTGTCATAGAGACTGAATTGTTGAGCACAGCAGAGAAAGCATTTCTTCATGTAGTGCTGTTTCTTGTGCTCCCTCCTCACTCTCAGAGAACAAGTACAAAACTAGGTGTCCTTCGGTCTAATCTGGGACAGTAGTTTTTAGTGTCTGTGGAAGTGTGAAGCACAGAATACCTTTTCACTGGTTCTCCTCTGTTAGGGCTTTTTTCAACATAGGTCGTTATCAGGTACGTCTGTCAATGTATGCAGATGAGCAAGCAAATCAAGCCTTTCTATTCACAAACGTGCAAAACAGCTGAAGAGAGAAACATTCGCAGGTGCAGAGATCAGTTTCATGGTGGTGCCCTTTACTTCACTTTCTGACCTAATTATTGTTATCCCATAGAACTGACAAAGAAGACTGGATTTAAAGAACAAAAGAAAACTAGTGTCCTAGAGTCAAGCACATGGGGAAAATAAAAAGTCCAGAATGGAATATTCCCTGATGTTTTTTCATCTCTGTTAAAGAAAAAAAGATTCAGGCATTAGTTTCTGAAAGTGTACCACTTTACTCATGATGCTCATACCTTAGGTTTTTCTTTTATCTTCTGCAGGAATATGATTGTCTGATCTTATTTTTAAATGACCTTTTAGAAATATGTTTAAGGAGAAATATCTTGGACTGTGAATTAGGGATTACAGTAAAGGCATTTTTTCCATGGTTGGAAGGTGATGCTGTATTTCCCACTGTAATGATTTCATAGTAAGTCTATGTTTTGCAGTGCCAGCCAACATTTACAGGTGAAGCAAACCCATCCGCTAGCCCTGGAGACCTTGAAATGTAGAGGCATTTGGGAGTGTTCCAGGGGGACAGAGCAGTGAAGCCAAATGCTCGTCAAATGGCTCTGGAACAGGAGAAACTGGGAAAGAAAAGGGCTCTGCTGACCTTCCTGATGGCTGCCTATTTAGCCTACGTTTAGAGATTTTCTGGTGTTTTTTGATTATTTTGTTTCTTTATGGTCTTTTCAGTCATTTCCATTTATGAATTTTGGAATGCACAGTTAACTGTCTTTGCTTGCCATAGTGCTTTCTCAGTGTTTTCTGTAGTAGCACTGCTGATGTTCATTGCAGAAGCAGGTTGTTTTGGGCAAAATCTGGAAGGTGTCTGCTGGAGGGCCAGTCAGAGGCTGTTAGCAAGGCGGTGCCAGGCAGGGGCTGGAGGCAGTCTGCGAAGGACTAGCCCTGTCAGAGGGCTGAGCATATGGTTACACCCTGCGGTGCAGATTCAGTGCGGGCAGTGGCCAGGCTGCTCCCCTATTGTATGACTTGAAGTGCACGCTGTAGGAACAGGTTTCAAGGAGAGCAGGAGGTGAGGACAGACCCTTGCATTCCACCCCAACCTACTTCTGCAAGATAGGTGTATTTTCCTCCTTTCTTTTGTCATGCAAAGTTTATCTCATTTTCTTCAGTTTAATTAAATCCTTTTCTTTGTGCAACTGTCAAAATCTGTTTCTGCATCTCCGGCTTCAAGAGAATGAAAATCACTGGCTAAAAAAACCTTTGTAGCTTCCAGTGGTAAATAGATTAGCTGATTCTGCTGTTTGATTCCTCTCAGGTCTTCGGTTTATTGCTGCCTTATAAAAGCTTGGCCACAGCAAGTTGAGGAGATTCACACAGATCATCTTGATTTCTGTGCTGATGATAATTGAACAAATATTAAGCATATCAGTGCTTCAAGTAAAGCACTATCACCCAAACCAGGCCTGTTTTCATCTGTCAGTTTAGCCACCTACTGCTTTACAATATCATCCTAATTCTGTGGAAGAGGGCTGCCATTGATTAAAATCAAGTGACCTCGCTGCTGGTGAAGGTCAAGTGGGGCCTAATGCAATGAAATGCATGTGAATGTCTGTTACAGTGATGTTTGTAGGGATTTTTGCCTACTTCAGATCAGGAAACAGAATAAAGTATTACACCATCTGTGAATAGTTTAGAGATGAAAACAAAGGAAAAAAGAGATGAGATGAAATGGCATGTCCAGAATCAGTGGGTAGTGACACATCCAGGTTTCCTGATACTCCGCTCTGAAGCACCTGCTTCTCCCTTATTGCTAATGATGTTATTACTACTAGTGGTATTGTGCGTGTGGTTATCATTATTTTTAGTCTATGCAACTGCATGCATGACCATGTTTCACTTGGAAAAAAGTAAATTATTTAAATAGTTATTTAATTGGGACTTCTGGTGACATAGAAACTCCAACAATTATCTACAGCATGTGTGAATACATGCAGCCCTCAGCAAAAGAGAATGGGCCCATCCCCAAATTATTCCATCTGGCAGAGTCAGTACCTGCTGTAGTTCACACATGAATAGCATTAATTTGCATGTAAATAGAGGCCTACATGCTTCTGTGGAGCTAAAAGCTGTATTTCAACATTTCACAGTGGAATTAGGCAGTGGGCACATCACTACATGATGGTTCAACCTTGTAGTGACGTGCCAGCTAAAATCATTTTAAATGCTCTTCTCCATATTTCCCGGTAGGATTATTTATTGAAGTAGTGTGTAAGAGCTCAGAAGAATCCTCTATTGAAATGCTGCCAGCTCCCAGCTACGATTCTGACATTGATGTTGTCAGCTGAGATTAAGCATTGGTCTTAATGAATGCTGACAGTCATGTTTCTTAGGTATGGTCCTGTGCTTCCTTTCAGCAAAGAACCAAAATAGAAAGGCTGGACATGCAGAGAAAGATTTAGTAGCAGGGATGTTTACCTGCTACTTGAGCTTTTTTTTTTTTCATCTCTGCTTCTTTCCCTGAGAGGTGCAGCACTAACAGTAACGTTTTCATATCAAGATGTAACAGCAAATGATCCTGTATCAGTTTCAGGTAAAAGAAATATATACGCTGTGATCCTCCAGCAATCATTTCAGAGTAGCTGGGAGATTCCAAAATGACTACGCAGAATAATATTCCTTCCACTGTGTTGATTCACTATTTCCTTTGAGAGATTGGTTAATATTTCCTTCGTCTTGCCCACATAAAACCCGAGGTTTGATCACCTTGCCCTGAAGTTTACTTGTCTTTTGACCCTTTTCATATTGACCCTGTATATTTGGTTGGGATTTTTTTCAAGAGTATGCACTGTGCTTAAATCCCAGTGGTATTTAGACAGATAGGTGCTCAACTGAGACTCCATTTCAGAGCTCGAACCTTTGTGTGTTTTAAAATTTGTTCATTTACATCTAGTTCTTGGGACATTCCTAGTGTAAAAAGCTCCTTGTCTGTGATTGCAGGGAATGCTTTACTTTGTCATTGTACAAACATACTGGTTTATTGCAAAAGGAAGGTGACACTGCTAAATTCAGTAGCATCGCATTCATGTTAAAATCCCCCCGAGCAAAATCTCATGACTAACTCTCCTAGTTGCTGAATATGAAAAAAAGGCATGTAAATAGTGACAGAGACTGGTATCTGTGGAGTGCAAGGAACTTTTCCCTGTGGTAAAGATCAAGGGTAAATATTTCTGCTCTGGAGGGAGCAGGCAGGCCCATCAGTCTGAATGCCAGCAGTGAAGCATACTTCACCTTGTAAGACAAAAGGGGAGTGAAAGAAGATAGCAGCCAGGAACAAATCCATCTGGATTAACTGGCAGGGAGGGACTGAATGCACAGGGGGATCAGCCTGCAATAACTCAGGCAGTGTTCCCACCTTTTCCTTCACTGGAAAACTCAGAAAGAAGTTGCACTGAAGCACTAGAGATGTGCTTCCTTCTAAGTTTTTACTGTAGCTTTAAGACTGAAATCAAGCAATTTCAGTGGTGGCAGGATTGAAACCTGAGTGCATCATGTGCCTGTAGACGGTGATACATGCTCTGTATCTCAGTAGATTAAAGTGGATCAGGACAGACATTAAGGGAGATTAGATTTTGCTTGTAATTTTTCCTCCATTTTCTAATGTGTTATTTGCAGCCTTACATATTGAAAAACACAAGGAGAAAAAAAAAATGGGCCTAGCCTTCCAGAAGAAAGGTAAATGTCTGATGACCAGTATAGAATGTTCCGTGTAAGCACATGGCCTGGGTTTATTAATGGTTTACTGTGAGATTTGCAATCCGCTGTCAGATAATGAGAGGTGAAAAAAAGCAGTCAGCAGGATCATTGTGATGGGAATTTAGAACTAAAGGAGTTTACCATCAGGCTCTGACTTCCACTTGAAACTGGGGTGCCAAGCTGTTGAATTTGGGCCACTTCCGTACTTCAGTGAGTGCAAGAGACCTTCTCTCCCTCTTTCCATTACTTTTCTGTGGACAGGGAAAAAATGCTGTATGGTAAACCCTCATCACTATGAGGGTAGTCAAGCACTGGAACAGGTTGCCCAGGGAGGTGGTGGAGGCCCCATCCCTGGAGTCATTCAAGGTCAGGCTTGATAGGGCTCTGAGCAACATGACCTAGTTGGAGATGTCCCTGCTTATTGTAGGGGGGTTGGACTAGATGGCCTTTAGAGGTCCCTTCCAACCCAATGCATTCTATGAGTCTATGATTCTATCAGACGGCATGCATATTTACATCTGGATGTGTACCTTTCCTTGAGCACATGAAGAATGGATCAGCAGAGCATACCAGGTTAAGAAGAGTGAAGGGGGCTGCATTAAGCATTACTGTCAATAGGCAGTTGACCCTCAGACTGTTCTTCGTGCACTGGCACTTACTTGGAAGCAGTATAAAGTGACATATCCTTGGGAGCAGCCCAAGAAACATGCCCCACCCACAGAGCTGCTTCCGTTCCTGTTTATTGTCATTGCCAATTTGTTTCACAAGGTAAGTGGATAAATGAAACACTCTTATTGGCACGTCTTACAGGAATGCTATCAGGTTTTCCTATTAACAAAATTCCTTCAGGTGCATGCACTGACAGTTTTTTAATATATGTCTTGGAGGCAAGCTTCAGGTCCTTACTTTGTTTTCTTTAAATATATCATACTATTGCAGAGCCAGGCTATTTTCACAAAGAAATGAGTTGTATCTTTATACCAAGTGCTGTTAAAGAGGATTATAAATAGGCTTTAGACTACAGACTATAGCTGTGCTTTACAGTTGAAAAAAAAACATCAATCACCTGGCTGAGACTAAATCCTAACATCTCACCTTCCTAGCAGATTTTAAAGGTCATAGATGTATAGAAATGTTCAGCTTAATCTTAAATGCATTGACTAGTCTGGCAAAAGCATTTTAGGGTCTTTTCCTTTTTATTTTCTGCCAGCTATTTAAAATGTGAAAGAAGCGTCACTTACAACTAAAGAGTGGATCTCTAAGAGAAGGCAGAGTATCAGAGATCAGACTCGAATTTCAGAAAGGTCTCTGCAGCTCTGCTCTGCTTTTCAGTCAATCTGATTCGTAATGTTTGCAGATTGCACTAGTTCACCCCCACTTCCCCAAATGGTTTATCAGCAATCAGCTGCATGCTGGGGACAGAGAACAACCTCAAATGAGCTCTAGCCTAAAAATAGCCATTTTCACATTAAAATCTTGAATCAGGCAGGAGAATGGGTTGCAGCTGGGACATCTTTTATTTGCTTATGTCACCAGTGGCAAACACCTACAACAACAAAAATCTCTCCTCCATCCTGAAGTTGTTGGGATTCTGCTTATTAAACATATTTTATTTTGCAGTGGTGTAATAGAAACTCAAATTAAGCTGCAAGATGATTTCAGATGTCTGTCAGTAGAATAAATAGGACCATTTTCAGTCTACATTCATCTAGACATAACTATGATGAATGTTCAAATTTACCCAACAAAGCCAGTATCTAGGTAAGGAATATATATGTGCTCTATATATACTGCTGTGTGCAGGCAGATATAAAGAGGCACCCCAAGAAGATTCAGAGCCTGTTTGATCTGAGTTCTTCTCCAGAAGTGTATAACTCACTGTTGGCAATGAATTATACTCTGTGTAGTATCTCCTAGTATATGGAAACTATGGGTAACACGCCTAAAATTCAGGGTATTATTTTCAAAAATTTCCAGTGATGGGCACAAGATAAATCTGAGATATTTTCATGTTCTTGCTCTTTGTCATTTTGCCTTTTTCAATCCTCCTTCCAATCTGTACTTCACTTTGCAAAACAAATGGGAAAGGGTGTACATGGGAAGTACTCCTTTTCAAGATAACAGTCCTCTTGTTGACTGATTTCTTCCCAGTACCCTAGTCATCATTTCTGAAGAAATACTTACCTCATTGAGTAAAGACAGGATTCTGGCACGGGGTAAGGGCAGTGGTATGTGCGAGTAGTATGTCACAACAAGGTAAGTTTACATTCACATCATAGCTGCATTAAGGTCTAGCACTATGAAATGGAAAAGATGGCTTACTGGGCTTCGTGCCTAGCCTTGTAAGCATTCTAGGATGGAAGGAAGCTGGATGCCCTCCTGAAAGATATGCTGTAATTCAGCCACAACTTACTGGATCGGAGGACTGCTTACATGGAAGGAAGCAATAATTCGTTTGATAGTAGGATTTATTGGATAAAATTCTTTGGCCTGAGCAGTGCAAATCAAACTGGATAGTCATAGCTGTCTTTGCTTACTTTAAAATCCAGGAATCCTGCAGGCTGATTCAGCCTGTGTTTGGTGAGGTTGTGTCAAATTTCTTATCTGTAAGACTTGCTGAAGTAAGACCTTAGGAAGTGACATCTTGAGCTGCATATGTTTTAAAGGTTGTGTAACATCTGTTTAGGAGCAAAAGATTATCTCACTGGCTTCATGTAAAATTCCCTCTCTTTTCAGTGTTGTTTCCTTGATGCATCTGAAAGGTTGCATCAAGGTAATGCATCTGAAAGGTAATGGTGACAATATGTATCTGTTAAGAGTCTAAATGAAAATATTCAGAGCCAAACTATATAATATCTAAACTCAAGTTACACAGAGTAAAAGTAAGAGAATATTGGCTTCTGATAGTGTCAGTCTATCTTCTTACTCAGGAGTAATATGGCTCTGGTGGGGTTCTCACAGTGCTGTTCCAAAACAGAGTTTATTCCATAGCAGAGGTGCGTTATCACAAAGATACTTTCTTTTTGCAAGCACAAGATCAGTTAAGCCGTTAAGATGGTAAATAATGGCAAGACCATCGTGTAGACATCCTCATGGATGGTCCTTTTGCCTAACTGGAAAATGAACTATGAGCAAACAATGGTAATTTGCTAATTACAATTACAAATTCAGAAGATTCTTTGCCTAAAAAAAATCAAAGTTTTTATTTTTTATATTTCGGAAAACAATCATTTGCATTTGTTTACAGATGAATTTACTTCAATGGAATTTAGAAGCTTATGAGGAACAAAATATCCTGGAAAATAAAACACTCGTGTTTTGAAACAAACAAAATGTTTCAGGTGATTCAGGAGAATTTTCTCACTTTGAGAAAAAAGTGCCACACTGATGATCTACAGTTTTGAACTCAATTGGAGAGGCATTTCCTCCTGGTATTTCTATTTGGCTAGAATTTTACCAGCTTTCAAAAATTAATGGTGGAAAAAAGAAGCTAGACTGTGTAGGATGACTGACCAGAATGAAAATGAGAGAAAAACTGAAAAGGTACCGATTTTTCTGAGGAAATATAGCTTCCTTGCAAGGCAAAGCTGAGCTAGGGGACACATGCACTGGGTAAAATAGTTGCTGCTAGACAATGAGTTCCTTGACCTAAGAAAGCAAAAGGGTGTGAGTTGAGTCCAGTCTTCTGTAGGCGTTTGTAACTAGACATTCACTGAAGTGTATCATTAGATAAGAATAAGCATGTAAATAGACTGCTTGTGCTTGGTTTTATTTTAATTTGCTTTAAATTCTTGCTACATTTGCTAATAATATACTCGCTTAATAAATATCCCATCGGTAGGAGATACTGAGGAGAGGAAAACACATATCTGTTTTGACCTTCATGTGATAATCAATAAAATCAGGGCATGTACAGATCCATCTGAAAAATGGGAGATCTGCTCTAAAAAGGAATAGGTGCAGCCATGCAAGTCAGTAAGGAGATGAGAAGGGTAATTAGTTCTATAACCACAGAGCTTTACTAAAGGCAGATTATTAGAATATTTATGTAAACAACTAGTTGTTTAGATACCCTCATTTTCCACAGTGACCTCCCAGCACTACTAGTTCCTGGTACACTCACAGAATAAAAATGGATATAGCCTTGAGCTGCCATCAATTGCCATTACACTTGGAGAGCTGGCAGTTGCTTTGCAGAACAAAAACAACATTGCAGTGCCCTCAGTTTCAAAATTACCCTTCTAACCATTGTACTGTGCTTGGGTTGAAAAGGGTAGAAAGGCTCCTTTTGAAATGTCTGTCTTCTCTTACAGTGTATTGATTTCCATACCTGGTAGTGTGTATGTATGAGGTCGGAAAGGCCCAATTTCCTGTCAATGGAAGGGGAAAACCACTGGGATTGACTTAACAAGCGTAGTATGGCTATGATGCAAACTGTATCATTATTGTTTGCTTGTTCCATAGCATGTCCTGAACCGTCTGTTCTGAAATAGGACATGATACTTTTTATAGGAGCAAAGTCTCTGCACCTTAGAGGAAAAACATAAAAATAACTCTTCCTTCTCTGCAAATCCTGTTTGCATTATATAGCCGTAACTGCACTTGCTTACTGGATATGCCTCATGAAATAGAGATTTCCTCTCTCTCTCCTCTCAGCTGGAGTGGTGACTTCAACACAAATCCTTTTCTGTGAAACACACTGTCTCCAGAGTGGGCAGGGTGGAAGATGAGGTAGTGTTTAAGGAATATGTATGTAACAGTGAACCTTTTCCCCTCATCTCATGGGCTGGACTTGCTGCTGTTGCATGTGCACTTTTGTGTTTAGTCCAGTCCAAAAGAAGTCTATTTGTTAGACTAACAGGTCTGTTTTTCATGGGGATCAACTTTTCTAATTCCTTCTTAAAAACCATTTACTTTTTTTGTTCTCCGTAACATTAAATGATACTGAACTCCATAATGTAATTGAGCATTCTGTGAAAAAGTGCTCTCATTTTGTTTAATAAGAATCTGCTGCCAGGTAAGAAGATTGGGTACCCCATGGCTTGATGAAATGCTGAGTATCCCAGTCCTTAGTTGCCTTTTTTCATACCTGGCTTTGGCTCTGGTCTGCCAGAAATGTTGTGAGTGGTCTTTTAGCAAACTACTCAGACTCAGTCTGACTTGGTTTCCCAAATGGAAATGGATGTAATAGCACATTCACACACTGAAAGAAAGACTTGTTTATTTACTGTGAGGAAAAATAAGCTAGATGACTGCAGGACTCTAAGTATGAGGGACTGTAACACATGCAAGGCATGTGCTGACTCATCCACTTAATACAGCCAGATTACATACCAATGACAAAGGATCTTAGGTCAGATTTAAAGTTTTTTGACAATCCTAAGCACTTCACTTCTTTCCAGCAACTGGTGATAAAGGCTATAATAAGAAGAGAAGAAGGGAGGGAGAAATGGGATGGGTCTCTTCTCTCTCTAAGAGCTGAGGTAAGAGCCCTTTGCTGAGCTGTCATGAACAGTCCATATGCAAACCTCAGTGCCTGAGAGAGCACACAAGGGCTTCTCTTATCGCTGCCGTGAGGCAACCAATTCCAGCAGAGGACTGGCAGAAACGGCTGGAAGCTGTAACTACTGTAGTTGCCACAGGTTAGTTTAGAGATGGTGATGATGCCGAGGTGGATCTCTGTGCAGCTGCTCTGACAGGAGTCAGCCAAAGACACTGAATTACATGAGGAGGAATTTATGTGCTTCACTGAGCAGATGGTACCCTGAGCATGTCGATGGCAGCATTTCCTCGGAAGCTCAGCTCTAAACACTGTTTAGTGAGTGCTAACTGAGTGTGCAAGTCAGGTTTTCTTAATGCCTAAGGAGTGTGAAAAATGCTTAATAAGCCAACTAGTTGAGTGATCTGGAAAGAAATACAAAATATGTGACAGACTAGTTAACACATACATGGCCTAAAAGGTAAATTCCGCATTAGAGAGTGGAGTGATATGTGAGTCTGTTAAAATGATACAGCTTAATGGACATCTCTGTTGTAGTAAAGTGGCTTTTTGCAAATCCTGAAGCAGCAGGAGTCAATAGGAGAAGTCTCATTGCCTGCAGTAATTCTTGGATCATGCTTGAAAGACTAATACTACATTGCGTTATCCAATTTCCTTTAGCTTTTCATTACAATAGTGTCATATTATGTAGAGGAAGAGAATGATCTCATTTGCGCACTTATAGAGAGAAATAACTGAACTTAATTGGTCTATTAAACAATTAATTCAATAAGTGGGTGTTATACACTAGCATTCAGGTTATATGAGGTAAATTGTCTAAAGCATAAACAGAAACTATGGTCCAAAATAAGAGTTCATACAGAAGCTCCAAGAGTGAGCTGACGGGAGAGGAGCGCGGGTGGAGAGAGACCTCTAGTGTTCCTCAGCAAGGAGCGTGTCACACAATGATGTTCTTTTAGTCATCAGAGGTCCTCAGCATAACCAGATCATCAGTTCTATTGAATATCGTTTAGCATTTCCTGAGTGTTTTTAATGTAATACATAAAAAACCAGCAGTACGTTCTCATTTATAAATATTAGGCAGAACCTCTATTTCTGCTACCCTGTGTAAACAGCACGGATGATCTAAGGCTGTTTTATCAGGGTAGTCTAAAGTGGCCCTAGGGTAGCAGAGAATCAGACATACATCTTTTCAGGTAGTTCTTCTATTTAATGCAGGATCTTAACATGAATACATGATTATGGCTTGTTTCTTTTAGCAAGCCATCAAATTATTGTCTTGCTAGGTGTGGAGTATTTTCAGTTCAAATAATTCAGTATCATAGGGATTATAACAAACATTTCTCGCAGCATTTTGTTTTTAAATGGTTACTTTGAAGATAGCTAAAAGGCACGATCTTCATACTGCCTGTAAATGTGAACAGTTTTCTGTGTGCAGTTTATCTTGTGGTATTACCTGCATAAGAAAGCTCGCATATGTAATTATTGTATAGGTTTACGTGGAAGCTACTAGCACCACCTTCCTCTGATTGGCAATAATGAATGTGTTGGCAATTTTCAGAATTAGTCCACTTCCTACAATGCTCTGATGTAAATTAAAGGTCTGACACTAGACAAACAGTGGAAGTATGTATAAATAGGGGCATATATATGTATAGAAGAAAGTAATATTAAGGTGATCGACATGTTCTTTCATGTTCAGAAGACATAAAGTAAAATGTATGTGAGTATTGAAAACATACAAGTAATACTGACATCAAGACGCAGTGCTCTTGAGGACACAAGCTCTGTGTCCTCTTTGCTCTAGAGGTTCCATTGTGGATCTCCTAGTGTGAGAAGATGCTTCCATGTTTGCCTGGGCGTTCAGTGCCGAGAACAGCTGGCTGGGAGAGGTTAGGTTGGCTTTCCTAACTGTACAAACGGTATCTTGATAGCTTCATATTGCTGAGAGTGATAAGAAAATGCATACCAAACCCCTTGTATAACGGATGGAGGAGGAGGAGGTGAGGAGTATGTCAAAAGCAAACAGCTCTCCAGGGTGTTGCTTAGGACTGGCTGTTAGTTTTCAGCCCCGGTAGTCTCTGCTAATTCACTTGCTCCCACAGCAGAGGTTTCAGATTGCTCAAAAACCCTTCAGGTGAGCAGAGTTCCTCTGTTAGTCATGTTCTGTAGTCTTGATCAAATGCTCAGTTGACCATCCCAGTTGACTATCTTCAGAATAAATTCAGTTAATTCTATCTGAAGGTGAAAAATCCCCTTGTGCCCTAACTCCCTCCTTCTGTGAATACCCTAAGACTTTGTTTCTTCAGAGATAACTGTGTTTAAATAAACCACTGAACAGGAAAAAACTTGCTTATGATGCAGTTCCAGGGGATTTTCTTAACCCACTGCTGACTTAGAAATCTATTATTACAATTGAGAGAAGATCTTCTATTACAAAGAAAGGAAATGTCATCCTAATATTTTCAGTAGGAATTGGCATGTCTTGGAAGGTGAAGTTGGTTTTGTTTATACTAGCCCAGTGGTGGTGTTACTGAACAGAGGTTTGACTATTGCCCAAGTTCGGAAACAGGACGAGCTCAGCTTTTAATAAGGCCAAAACACAGAGAGAGTGTGAGCTGTGATGTTACCTGATAGCTGGGGAGCAGTGAGGAGCTATCACTACTCCAGAAATGAAATTGAATCAAGCAAATGTGGCTATTAATGTTTTTAAGAATGTGTTTTGTATTTTTTTTAAATCTTGAGTTCTTTCCTGTTCTTTTCCTGTTGCATTTATGGCTTTTGTTCTTTTTCTGCAGGTCTACAATTTTTTAAGACGTGTTCAGAGGGGGATAATGGTGTATGGACAAGATGTCATGTGGCATTTCCAAACCAGGTATCTGTCATATCTGTTATATGCCTCAATAACTCCAGCCTTCTGCCATTCCACCCTTTTAAATATACTATTTTTAGTAAATGAACAAACAGTTGCAAAGATCAGAAATGTTTGGGAGCAGAATGCACTGAAGGCCTTTTCCTTTTCCTCTGTCGGATGATTCTGGTGGATTAATAACTCCATCTACAGTTCATCACTGAAATAGTTCCAGAAGTATTGGAAATATGAACCTAAAACCAGTCACTAATAAGGTAAAACCCAGATTCTGTTCACATTTTAACCAGTGGACTAAGTGATGAGGATATGCTAGTGTAAAGGTAAAAGTGCAACATTTCAATGTGTTTTTCTGGAACTGCTTTTTATGTGACCTGGAGTAGAAGGAGCATTAGCACATGGTTGAAGCTGGTCTGCAATGGGTGTTGGCCAGTTTCTGTTTTGGTGTTGCAGACTTCAGGGCCTGTGGGCAAATATGGGTGGGAAGGGTGCAAATGGGCTTTCTCCCAGTGAACTGGTGACTCCCTGAGACCATACTCAGAATGGGCAAAATGAGCAGATCTCGGTCCAAAGTCCACTGGCAAAGCTGGGCAGGAAAAAGTGGAAAAAAGCTATGATCAGATGCAGACATACACATCTGCTTTCCCCATGCTGTAAGCTGGCCAGACAAGCTAGTTTCTTTCTGGTCAGGTTTCAGCTGGCTGCTGGCTGGCCTGGCCGCATGGCTCGCAGGCGAGAGCTCCTTCACAGCCAGCCAGCTCAGGACGTGGGGAAGAGACTTGTCTGAGCTTGATGTGCCGATACAGCTCCAGGCACTGTGGAGAAGATGAACAATAGAGTTTCTCATAGGGGTCAGAGATATTCCCATCTTACATAGAAATCAATTTTCACAGATTATTCTTCTACTTTTATCGGTGTTACTTGCGGCAGTGGACCTGGGTAGCATTAAACAAACATACAGTCCTTGTACGTGAACTTCAGAGAGTTGAGTATTTTTATCTAAGTGTGCTCAGCTGTTGATGACCTGCTTTGTCGTGTCCAAATTAGATAGATACTGAAAATTACTTATGTGTATTAGTGTAAAATAAAGAGACAGTGGTGATGAACGCCAAAAAGAAGTTTAACTACTAATCAGTTAATATTATGACTGAAGTTATAAAATTTATGGGCATCAGTTTTTGCATGTGTGTCCACATGTAGGCAGATGTATTAAAACAGCTCTGCTTTCAAAGAGACTTAATCTTTGCAGCTTTCACCACCTTCTTTGGAAACTGTGGGAACTCAGTGCTTCTGAGGTCATTATTTTGTAGGAGTCTAAACAGGCATTCATATATATTAATTACTTCAGGTTCCTACGTAATTCTTGTTTAAAACTTTATCAGTCAAACAATCTGTAAATTTATTAACAACAGACTTATGTAGTAGGTAAGCTGCTTAAAAACTTGCTGTTAACAAATTAAGGAGGACAGAAAGACAGAAATGGTTTTCTAAGCCCAAAAAGCAAGTAGGAAATAGAGCCCAAATATTATGGTACTCATGTGATATTTTTTAGCATATTACAAATGTAAATACATTTTCTGCCACAGTAGGATTTTGCGATATGTACCATGTTATAAGTTTGGAGATTAGACTGCTGTAAAAACCATGACCCAACGCCTTTCATCTTTGTGCCTGGTCAATTCTCACTATTGCACCATCTTCTTCCTGTGTCCTTGTCATTGAACACTATTTGCCACTGCTGGCAACTTTGGCAAAATCTCATGACAAAGTAACTCTAAAAACAGTATTTGAATGAGGCATTTAAGAAAATAATGTAGTTTATTCTCAATGATCATGATAGCTAAACATTTCTTTGTGAATCAATTTTTTCCTAGTGTTATTTGCTCTTGAAATCCGTGGAAATTAGATTCTAGTGACATCTGTTCACACTGCTGCACTTAACATGTAATTAGAAAGGAAAAAAAGAAAACAGAAAACAAAAGCCCATGCCAATCTAAATGTGCTTGAAAGGTGCCAGATTGATAGCTCTGGAGAATTGAGTCCTCTGTTTATCCTCTGAATTAGTGCAGCAAAATCAATGGCAGCATGAACTTGCTCATGTCACCCTGAAATGTCTTGTGCTCGCTCAGCTGTGAGGGTAGCGTGGGCTTCATCTCACCCACAGTCCTTAGGATCCCCGTAGGAATGGTATGAAGGATGCCGTCCTGTGGTGGAGGAACTGTACTGAGAACACTAAACTCATTCCAAATAAATTTCTGGCCATCCATCTGAGGTCAAACTTTTGGTTGTACTTCACAGTTTCAACACAGATTACAAATGGAGATGTTGAATTTAAAGGCTTTATAGTGCATTTCCAATCTCTTAACTATCTAATCCTCTGGTGTGTTTTATTTAATGCATAAACTTCCATTGACATGACAGAGCCAGAGGCATTACAATCTATCATGTCAAGACTTCATACATTAAGAGTTCTTGTTAGCACACATTGGCACAATACACTGTAATAGTTCTGAATTATGCTAATGATCCATGGATAATGGGTTGCAAGGAGATTTTTGAACCGTACCTTTAAACCAATGCCACAGTGCTTTTAGGATGTGTCAAAGTGCACAGAGGCTTGGCACTGTAGCACGCTTTAATGCATCTTCAGAGCACCTTATCTTGTATGCTCTGATTTAATTGAGATTAAATGGCTTTGAAGGACCTAACACAATTTCAAGGACAATGCAATATCTTATATTCACAGTGAAAGGTTTCTGTTATATTTCCTTGAAACTAAGACCACTATTCCATACAAACACATTACACAAAACTGGTGTTAAAGGTCTGTCTTAAACTTAGAGAAGCCACTACAATTTGGGTTAAGAGCATGGCATAGTATTCCTGAGCCTATGAGTAGGATGGGGTGATAGAATTGCATAGGATCTTGGGTTCTGCAAGAGCACCAGTTAGCAAAGTAGCAACAGAAGCAACACTGTTTCAAAGGAAAGTAGAGGTGTCTAGAGCCTGTAAAAAATCAGACTGAATTTGTGCCCGGTAAGACTTGTGAGAGTATTCTTCTGGGAGTACATACTCTGAATTCTTTGCATGATGTCCAGGCAGGAGCAAAGCCATCCTGGAAGTTTGGTTTAGTTTGTCCCCTCAGTCTTTACTACGTTCGTGTAATAACAGTTTAAGAAAATTTAAATAGATGGCATAAGAAAAGAGAAATGAAAAAAAGACTCAGCCTCCAGCCCCTTTTTTGGTAACTTCAGTTTAATACTTAGCATTTTATTTAGTTGCAGACTTGTCCTCTCTGCTTGCTTCAATAATGATATAAAGGTGCTGCAGTATCCTGAAGATGTTGTTGTATTCCAGTAATGATAAATATGTAGTTTCATGACCCTCCTGAGCTTACATTTGAGGACTCACTGGAAAAACTGCCATCATATCACAAGGATGTGAAGTGTAGTACTGCCAATTTTTTGAATTATTCATTAGTCAGAAGGAAAAAGGAGCAACAAAGACATGGGCTTCTTATTTTTATTTATGATTTTACTACTCTTCATATTTTTTAAGTGAAGAGAATACAATTCTTCCATCTTTTCCACAACAACAACTCAAAAAGAAAAGAAAATATGTATGTTTGAAGAGTTGGGATTTCTGGGAATACATTTTCCTCTTTTAGGTTGCATTTTAACATAAGGCAAAACATTTTTTTGACAAGGTAAGTAGAGTACACAAAGATCAGTGAGA
Source organism: Eurystomus gularis (assembly GCA_013400335.1). Taxonomy (NCBI): domain Eukaryota; kingdom Metazoa; phylum Chordata; class Aves; order Coraciiformes; family Coraciidae; genus Eurystomus; species Eurystomus gularis. The sequence continues at coordinate 348,041 of VZZY01018564.1, read as the reverse complement.
AAGCAGAAATTATTGAAGTACTGGAAAAACTGCTGCAGGCTACTTTTTCACACATTGCTGCTCAAGTCGGGATTATGCTATGACAGTTCTAACTCTCCTGCTGACATCCTTATAGACTCTATTACATTATTTACTTCTTGTAAAATAACATTCTATTACAACTCCTTCATGTCCTGCTGATATTCTAAGTTCAAGGGGAAGAAATTCTGCCCAACCATAATTCCTCAATTCCAGCTCGTTAATACAGCTCCGAGGAGATCATTATTAAAAAGACTGATATGCAGCCTCTATTTCATGCCCCATTTTCTGTTGTGGTAACAAGTGTATTTCTAGGGTGTTGGTCTTCACTTAAATCAACAGCACTACAGAAGATACATTAGCCTGTGTCTTGAAGTATCAGATGAAGTATGCCCCACCCTGCACAGAAGATGTAATGTCGTTTTTATGTCTGTAAGGGGGAAAGCTTTCAGGTATTTCTATTGCTTTTTCATTGCAGGGAAAAGTGAAGGCAGGCATGAAATCATACCCGATTTCAAAAGAAATTTTCAGTAGACTTGCCAGGAATATGTGTGGATAAAACAGGGTTAACGGCAGCCAGGTTACTTGGATGGTCTCTGAAAATTGGCTTAGTTTCTCATTCAGTGTCAGGAAATAATCAAACACATCACTGAGTCCCACATACGGAGTCTGTTGAAACTTGTTTTCTGGGAAGACATACTTATTAGGACCCAGAAAAGGAATTTTCTTACTGTCTCTGAATTCTTACTGTAAGAGAGAGGCTTCTCCAGTTAGCAACTAGGTATACCACTAGCAAAATATTCCCACAGTATGGTGAAATGTTCCCAAAGCACCAGCCTTTGAAAAGTAGTACTTTCATGACTGCCTGAAGTCACCCTGGTAAGTCAATCATCAGCCCTGCTGCTTGCAGTGTGAATCTTGAAAGCAGCACTCGACACTTGAAGAACTGGCATCAAACCAAACAGCAGTGACCACATGCTTTGAGATGGTCAGAGGACAGGGAACCCCTGGCACTACACACATGGTTCTGAGCAGTGCACTTCATCACTAATGAAATGTAGGTAGCGTTTCATCAGTAATAATACAGGCAACGTGATAATTATCTAATTATCCAGTCCTTGGGAAGAGATACTTTATAAACTTCCCGGCAAAAAGTGAATCAGATGTGCTCTTTCTTCAAGGCAAATTGAAACAGCTGGAAAATCAGCACTGGCTGCAGTAGCATTTCATTGTGGATGTGGTGGGTCCTGATAAGACCAGTGCAGAGCAGCTGGCCATTGATCTCTGAAGTTTATCAGGGACTCTGTGGGAATTAAGGGGTGACTTTTGCCACTTGTCTCAACCTGAACCAGGACTTCAGTCACTGTTTATTATTTTCGGTTTGCTGTGCACCTCGTTATGGCACTGAAATTGGGGATAAAGTTACATATATGAGTGTGCTGCATCAGAAGCTGGTCTTCGTGGTAAAGGGCATGGCTAATTAAATATCTCGTTCATCATGAGAATATTCTCTGATGATCAAGAGGCAAGAGGTGAGAGTAGCAGGAGGTCCAATTTAAACATTAAATTAGTATTTAATGTATTACTAATTCTACTAGAGCAATCAAACAGGATAGGTACTTGCTGTTTCTCTCAGATATGGGGCTATTGGTCAATCTGAAAGAAGTATTTTGATTCTTGGTACCCTTTGAATTCAAGGGAGTTCAGGACAGCTTCCCATCACTTTGCTTCACATCCTTCTTGGTGCGTTAGTTTGTGGAGTCCCTGGATGGGTCACACAGGCACAGGTACAGGCCACATATTTATTACTGGCAAGGAAACAAGCAGGTTACTTGCTAGTGCCGCAAATTTTTGTTTCCCTTAGGCATGAAAGACAAACCTCTTCTTCATCCCCTTACTTCTCTGTCTCCTGAGTCTGACCTGCTTTTTATGTAATAAGGCTTGATTCTTCTCTTGGAAACGTGTTTTGAAAGAATTTCACTAAAAGTGCCATTAATATCTGACCAACTGTTAAAGTCACATAGTTCAAGTGCACGTGGAATGTTTTTAAGATCCAGTGTCCTAGTTCAGTTTGCATTGGTAATCCAGTCTTTGAACCAGGGAGTCATTATATTTATCTGTTTGCGTTTTATATACCACCAATTACTGTTATCAAAATATGTTAAATTAACTGTGTTCTAGGAAAGCAGATAATTTCACTGTAAACTGGTAAATAGCCGATTATAAATGAAGCTACCTTTTATTTATTGCAAAGGCTAGCATATTCATCAGCATGCCTAATTAAAATTTAACAATTAATAAGCAGTGGCAAACCCTGTACGAAGGTCAGTAGCAACCTAAGCAAACTTATCAAAAATGCAAAGGGGTTTAGAGTTTTTAAAAAGTTCATTCTGTCCTTAATTAACAGATCTAATTACAGCTTTGCCACAGCAAAATGCAAAATGATCTCTTCAAAAGACAAGAAGTCAAAGGTTTAATAGTGCAGATAACCTTCTCCTTCAGTACATACCGACCCAAGTGTAGAAGGGAATTTTACCAAGCAGTCAACAGAGTTGATTGGATGGCTTTGACAGAAATTAAAGCTAAGCAATACATAGAAATCCCCAAACAACAAAGGAATTGAGAGGGAATAAAAACTCTCTTGTGTCTTGGGATTTGAAATAACACCAAGTCAAGACTTTGGATAATCTCCTTTCTTAGCAAGTTGTCAATGTATTTATTGTGTGACCTTTGCTGGTTAGTTTTGAATAACACTCTGTGTTCTATAGACTGCATGTGTTTAATTATCACCTCATTCAACAAAAATGGACAGTGCAAAAATCAAGGATAATCTAGCATAGTAAAGCTAAATACAATGAGCGAAATGCGTAAAATTCCTGCAGTTAGGCAGTATTTAGGAGCTGAAGGGCAATTTTCCAAGTTTCACTGGAGGGTTCAGTTATGCATTACTTCTTCAAGAAGACTAAGAAAAAGCTGTGCGTTACATAGAGTTTTGCAGGAAGAGGCTGGAAATGAACAGAACTGGGTTCATCAGTAGAGGAATTAAATCTTCCTGGCTGATTTATGTGGGCAAGGGTCATTACATGTGGGTAATATAAAGTGGCTGAAAGAAAAACTAGACTGCTTAAAATTAATAATATATAGCTGAAATGAATTGTTACAATTCATCTTTACGTTTGGATTAGCAGAAAGAGTACCAGTATGAGAGGCAAGATCTCTCCAGGGAAACCCGACCGTGTGAATATCCGTATTGTTCCCTTTCTTGCCCTGCCAGTGACAAAGTGAATGTACACCTATGGAACATAGGTATATAAAGTAGAAACATTTGAATCTCAGTAATTATCTTTGAGAGGCTGAAAAACACAGGAGCCATATTCATCTTATACTGGAAACAAAGTGCACCATAACAAATTTTTCGACCAAAAGGCTCATTAAAGGCAACATGAAATCCGAGAGCCTGTTCTGAGCAATCTCCATGAATTGTCCTCTAGCTTATACAGCCGCACTGTCATGACCTGAATTAATTTCATATGGCATGATGATTTTCTGTTGGCTATAGGAGGAAAAAGAATGAAGCCTGCTAAGACTGATGAGCATTTTAAGACTTCTTCTTAAAAAGAACATAATCTTCTGTTTTTAAGCTGCCTGGCTTGAACTGATAGGTAGCATCAACCATCAATAACATGCCATACTAATGTGGCCTCATGCTAGTCCTGTGCTATATATTTGAAAGCAGACATGGTGTGGCTTTTAGATGTGACAAACATATTCTTTTCCTACTCAAAGGAGCCAGACATCTTGTGTGGCCATGACATGATCCCTGCCTCACCTTTAAGGAAATTACAGTGATCTGTCTAAAATATGGGTGCTCAAAAAAGAGTTTTATCTGCCATTTGGTCCTTCTCTGCATCCTGCCTCAGTAGAGCAGAGAAAACTGGTCATGCTGTGTTGCTTAAAAACACAGATAGTAGAAAGCTATCTGTAACGCATTGTCACATCCCTTTCTTTGATAACACTTCCTTTAAGATAAGAAATGAAAATAGTTACTTGAGTTCTACTGATGGGAAGTGAAATGCAAGAAGTAGGCATTATTAGTTACTCTTATTATTCTTATAGAAGTAGCAGGAAATGCTGGGCTATAAAAACCCTTCTAAACAGTCACTCCCTCTTACAGACCATTAAAGGTTCACTTCACACATATCTCTTTCTTCCAGACTGAATCCTGAATCATTAATTTTGCACTTGAAGTTCCTAAAATAAAGCTTTTTTGAAGCAAAGCCTTCACCAGAACCATAAATTCAAGACAAAAAGCCATCCAGGTACCTAGAATTTATTGAGATTTGACAGCTGTAAGATGCAAAGATTTTTGTTTTGTTTTCCGGCACCATAGACTGTGCAAGCTTTAGACAATATCCTTTACTAATAGCAATCTGAGTAAGCAAAGTTGTTAACAATAATATATGGCCTGAGACAATATGTGAAAAGGTTGATAAATTAGATTTAAGAGCAGAGAGAACTGAACCAAACCCTTCTTCCTCTCCCTTGCCAAACTCTCTGTTTAGAGATCACCTAGTTTAAAAGATAAAACTTATAGAGAGGCTTGACAGTAAGAGTAAGTACAATCATTGTGCTGAGCGGGTAAGATACCTCTAATGAAGAGATAATGTTTTAAATTCTACCTACCTCTATAAACTTTTTTTTTCTCCTTCCCCCTTTTCCCTTTTTCTTTCTATTTTCCTTTTTCTCTCTTCTCTCCTTTCCAAGAGATTTTCCTCTGTCAGTGCTTCACCAAAGCACAAAATAAATTCAGAGATCTTAAAAAGTCCTTTAGTATTTTGTTTGGAGGAGACACCCCTTCCCTCTATGCAGATACGCTTCCCAAAAGAGTTTCTCACTTTCTTTTAAGAATATCACAGCAATGTGAAAGCAAGCAAGTGGTTTCTCATTTCCATTCTTCTGTGAAGCTTTTTCTTACTCCTTTCCTATACCAGCACAAGTCCTTTCCAAATCAAACAAATGAAGCAAATTATGATTTTTGCTTAATTGTTAATAAATGAAGACCACCTACTCAAATATTCTCAAGCTCAGAAATTCTGAATATCTCATGCATTATTGCCCTCTAGTGTTACTTCAGCGTGTATGTAGAAGATTCCATCTGTAAAATTGAGCAACATATGCATGTTTCAAAGAGATGGGACCAGATCTGAGTCTGAGAAGAAGTTACCATATGTCCATGAAAAGAGGCATTTTGCATCTCTTGATTTCAGTTGGGTTATTTATCTAAGGTCTTTATTAAGAACTAGTGCTTTGAGTATTCATTTCCACACAAAGGAAGTGAGGGGAGGACAGAGATCTTTACTTTGCTCTCCACATCTCTTCGCACCCCAAAGAAGATGCCACTGGTGCCATATGGGCATTTTGATCTAATCCCAGTTTTCCTGTGACTGCAAGTTTCTCAGGGAGTTTAGAATGCTTGGTTTAGCATTGGAGCAATGTAAATAAAATAGACATGGCAATGTAGGCTCAAAATGTTGTGGAATGGCATGAGCAAATTATCATGGAGTCAGGTTCATGAGATGTGCATCAAAGAATGGGAGAAAAGTAAATATTTATAAGCTTCTCTGGCAATATTCCAAAGCTTTCCAATTTCCATGGAAATTTACAAGTTGAAATGGGAAGAAAATTACTAAGTCCCAGTTATTTCCTTATAGCTAAAACAAATTCTTGATGCAAACAATCCCAGACTGTGAGGGAGTATGGATTCAGATCTGCCCTCTCCATGAAAGTAAGAACAAAGTAACTACTGTCTCCCTGCCAGAGAAAAATTATGTATTCATAGACAGATTACTGGTAGTTTGCTAGAGTGGGTGCTGAAAATTATGACCCCATATCACTGTTTAGGTAACTGATTAAACCTGATCTAATAACATACTGACTAGTTGCAATTTTAAGTAAAAGATATTAGCAGGAATACTCAGTTTCTTTTAAAATGAGACCTCTAAAATCATGATTAGGTTTGTACTTCAATGGTGTTCAGTGTTATTACCAGACAGGCATCAAATACTGCGTATTTCCTCATTTGATGGTGGTCTGCTGGAAAGTATATCATGTGGCTTAGTGGATAAAGTTACCACCTGCAAGATGCTAAGAGTTCAAATTCTGGATTTCCTGCATCATACTGTTTTCCTGTGCTTCATTTTTGTGATCTAGAAAATAGGATGATAAAATAATTCTCTCATGTAGAATTCTTTCTGTAGGTGAAAACAGCCCATCAGAGCTGAGGTTTTACTAGATAATATCCAGACTTCCTCTGAAAGCTCTAAACGTAATAGGATAAATCACTACATTTTAAAAATTCTCTCCAAACTCAAAATAGCTTTTCAGAAAAGTTCTCTAACCTTCCTGAAAGTTTCAAACCGAGGTCAGCAGGTAAATGCACGTTCCTCTAACCATGCATCGTACTCATTTTGCTGCCATTTAGGAGGTAGTTTGAAGGAAAAATCCAAAGGACTCAAGTCAAGAGTCTCAAAGGAATCCATGGAAAGTACAACTCCCAGTTCTCCAGGTGCTTTCATCCTGTACTCATGCAGGAGCTCATGTGCACCACAGAAAAAGATTTTTCTTGGAACATGCTGATGAAATCCAGCGAAGAACACTGCTAATTTCTTATTTAAAGTCGTGAAATCCACAACACAAGGTAGATGGTGACATCCTAGCTCTTTACAAACAAGAAATGTTACTATATTTTTTACATATTCATAATGAGCATATTCATAATGATTTTTATCTCGTACTGGTTTTACAGCTGTATATTGCAGTCAACTTCAATGACACAATGTGTCCCTAATAAAGGGAACAGAGTCAGAGCAATGTTAAATATCCCATTACATTTTGTGATTTATTTATCTATTGCTTTAAATGTGTAAGGGGTCTGTTCAATATGACTTTTGCCACCCATTTAAAGGCGCTGATTATTAGACTTTTAAAGTCATTTGGGCGCTTGCCACACTCGGTACCTCCTGGATTTTTCAAAACAGCTGAGATCCTTCCAGATTTAAAGGATTTTGATGAAAGTGGGATACTAAAGATTTTCAAACTGTCAATATGCATTTATCTACACCTTTAGGACTGAAATGTCTTTCAAAATGTGACCCTAATCACCCTTCTGAAAGGAGCACACCATGACATCCCGTTATGGGGTGTGTTACATGACACTTAAAACACACTTCACCCATATTTTTACACATCTCCTTGCATCACCTGCAAGCAGTTAGCATTCAGACAACTTAGAGAGGATGAGTTAAAATCTGATCTTGAACAAGACACTATTTTTCCAAAAGATTGCAAATGTCTCTAACATTTCATGCTCTGAAGCACATTTTTTTAATGATGCTCATAACTAGATTTTTATGGTGAACCTTTATGATTCAGAGAAATCAAATCTCAGAGTGATTTGTGTCCCCGTGTAGCCAAGGTTACAGCTTTATAGTAATCTTAGGATGTGGTTTTTATGTTCAAGGCCTGTTGAAAGGATTTATATCTGAAGCTAAATGGGTAAACGTACTGCAGGTTGCACAGTTTTCTAGTACATCATGAGGCCAATTGTCTTCATGTACGTGACTGAAGTGAGAGGTTTTCCAGAGAGGAGTTCCACTAGAGTCAGGGAAGACTTCAGAGAGGCAGCAAAAATGTGTGAAGATTTACCTTGCAGCCCCCAGCAACTGCAGCCATCACAGCTGTAAACACTTGTCTTCATAGAGGAATCTGTCAAGGTAAGCACAGCACAGAGGCATGGCATAGCTCTTCATTGCGTTAAACACATTTGTATCAACATGAGAGGAGACTCCACACAATCCAACAAAATACACAAACAGTGTGGAGATAAGCTGTGGCTATTTGCTTTCTGTTCTGAGCAGCACAGCCGTTCTGGCTGATACCAGTGGAACTGCCAGCTCCGATCTCTGAACAAAGGCACCGAACGTGGTGCCTAAGCTGCCTTCATCTGCTGGCTCTGGGACACAGCTGCCTTTGGGCTGGGACCAAGCTTCTTGCACTCTAGATGTAGTGTTGAACCAGTGGCAGTGGTAGTATACGTAAGGAAGATTGCAGTTTTACCTCTAATTTGAACTGGAAACAAACAGGATGCTTTTCGTGGTCAGAATGGAAGGGTTGTTTAACTTTGGGGGGATTTATTCTTTAATTTTGGCATTAGCAACCTAGACTGGAAAGTGGGCTGCTGAAGAATGCGAGAAAATCCTTTAGAGTTCAGAAATCCTTCAGGTCAATGCCTCCACGTGCCTGTCCCTGTGCTCCTTCTCTCCTTCTGGTCAAAAATAGAGCCATGTATATAGTGTTTTCTTCATGTGCATTAGATCTGTTCCCTGTGTGCTTTTTTCCTTTTATATGGCAAAAACAATTTCCAGGGTCTTTTTATTCTTGGTAGTTCTGTATAATCAATGGAGCAGTAGGGAAGTAGTTTGGATAATTTTTCCTCTCTTAGATTAACAATAGAGTTTTAACTAAGACACCACTTTGGAAGAGCAGTAATGAAATGCACAAGTGAAGGAGAACACAGTTGTGACTTTCAGAGTATGCAGGGCTGTCAGCAAGAGAAAATGTATCTTTACCTGTAAAGCAGGCAAATTTATTCTGTAAGACTTTGAGAGAAAATACGTTTGGAACTCTACCATGCTATTTATTCAGTCACTTTTCAGCATATAACCACTTCTTAAAGTTCTCATAATAGTCAGTAGGAATCTCATAAACATCTCAGTGCACCTTACATTCTTACCTCTGTCAAGAGTCAGCAACCAAGTTGATAACAAGACCTATCTTCTTTTATTTTGCTGGAAAGATTCTTTTAATCAGTTCACAGTTGCCTGGTATGTGTCTAATTTTATGCAGCAAGAAAAAGATGAGCATATCCATACTGACTTAGCAAGTTCAGAGATACTTTGCTTTGAAATTTACAAACAGATAGGATCCATGACTGGAATTACAAATGTAGATAAGCATAACACATTTAGAATTGCATTTCTTTTCTTCCAAATTGTTTCTCTGCAGCTTGTCATTACTTGTGTAATATAACAGCAGACTTGGGACAGGCACAGTAACACAAATGTCATTGGGCCGCATTCAGAGCAGAATGCAAACTCTAGTTTCATATATGCAAATACATATTTTGAGATTGTTCACATTTAAAAAGAGAGCTGTGCATGAGATATATGGGAGAATGATAAGGAAAAAGGAAAGTTCAGCTTTAAATGCATTTAAGCCATTATGTCGAAAATCTCCACTGCATTCTGTAGAGTTTAAATCTGTACTGAGAAGAAAATTTGGCCCTGGAAATAGCACAGACTACACTGTGTAGGTCTAGCCAGAAGCATGCTGAGCTAGAAGGAGAATAGGACCTATGCTGTGTAAGACCACAGTTTCTGCCTTGTGTCCCATAAAGCAGGATGACAGAGAAAAGCCTCTTTTGAGCGTCATTCTTTAGCTCAGGAGCTAATGTCTTAAGGGTGTTGATGGTATGATGTATACCTTCAAGCAGATACTTAGCACCTAATGCATTTTAATGGAAACAATTTGATTCAAAACTTTGAATGTTAAGTGATAGTTCATAAAGGGTTTGAAGATCCAAGTAGCTTAAACCTTACGGGTTTTGGTACCTGGGGTCAAGGTCCTCTTCGTGTTCTGAGTCATATCTGTTCTTCCCACCAGTAAGATCTGAGCATAATTGTGAACTCATCTCCATGTGCCTGAGTTTAACTGCAGAGCAAGAGAAAGTTCAACATGTATGGCCATACCTCTTGGGGTAGAGTTTGGGTTCAGCTCCTCCGAGGTACATGACTTTCAGCTGGCATGAGATGCACTAGATAATAGGTGCTTAAGCTTATTTAGGATCTGGACCTCAAATGTTGGCACTCATTAGCTTCTTAAATCACTGCTGAATGGAAGTGCAGAATGGAAAAACTTTTTACCCTCAACGTAGTCCTTTCCAAATTAGGATGAGATGGTCGCTGAGTATAGAAAATATCTTGAACATGCTGTACTTGCACTATACCTGTTCTGTAGCTGTGCAGAGAACTCACAGTTCTGGCATCTCTCCCGGACTATGCAGTATGTTCACTTTCAGTTTCAACCAGTTTAGTAGTAAAGATCCTTCCTTGGCAGTGGCTACAAATACCAGAATTCCCACTGTGAGGAAAAGTTTAAATATTCAGAAATTCCCCTTCAAAGCATTAGTTGAAAATCACTATAAGAAATTCTGCTCTTGTCTATGTCTTTTATCTTGTGAAGAAAAGCAAAGCTATAAAACCTTAAGAAACAAAATCTGTCTTTGACCTTACCGTTGCCTGGATTTGGCATACATGTATATGGAACTAGTGTCTTGTTAGTCAGCAAGGAAATGTGCTTGCAAGTTTAATGATATGCTGTCCAGCCTGTCCAATTACAATACTAGAGCTAAATCACACTAGTAACAAGCTCTTAGAGATGCGGAAGACATTCTGCTCTTGCTACTTTTCTTTCCACCTGTTACAGTGCACTTGGGCATCTGCTAGTTCAGGCAAATTCAAGTTGACGTTGTCTCAGAGAGGCGAGAGAAGACCACAGCTGCATGCCCTAATTGTAATTCTCAGAGAACTTGACCTGGGCCAGCCATGGAAAATGAAGTGATTCTGTTGGTCCGGTATAAAAAGGAGCTTTTGTTCTGGTTGACTGGTTTTATGATGGAGGGGAGGCTGTTAGAGGAAAGCCTTAAGGCAAAAACACTATTAGAAAAAAGTTTTTCAGAAATTTTCAAGCTGTATGTTGAGATTCTCAATTACGTTTTGAGAGTCATGCTGAGGAGAATTGTCCCTTTGTTCTTAAGCTCTGAGTTTAGAATATAGGAAATACTCTTGTCTTTCTAACAGGCTGTAGGCTTTGAAACTGTAGTTGACTTGATCTGTTCTTGGCTTGCTGACTTTGCTTTATACTCTTAAGAGAATAAATGATCTCATGCAATAACAAACCTGACCGATCTTCATAATTGATCACTATTCATGACATATGAAGGGCACAGGATGCAAACAGAATGAAGCAGTGTAAGTATTGTGCAATGTAAGTATTGATTCTTTTAATAGCTGTACTGCTTTTCGCTGTAAGTGCCCACCTCAGCAATAAGAAATTATGGGGAAAAATAGTAGTGGGAAGTAAAATTAGACTTAAATGAAAAGAAATATGTAACTGATAACTCGGTGAGAGCTTGCCAAGTAGTCGCTTATTGCCTAAGGGTTCAGTTTTACATAAAGCACTTAGCTGTATCAATAGATCCCTTTTGGACTACTGGAGGCTAAAACAAGTATAAGTGGGGGAGCAGTAATAAATCAACCCTGCTTGTACTAGACACAGGTTAGTAGTGTTCAAAACCCCTTTGCACAATAGAATTATTTACAGGTAACTGATTAGCACAGGCTAAGAGGTGCTGTGGGTAATGGGTAGAGTGGTATGGTGAGGGCTGCTCACACCTCTTACAGCAAAATTATCATCTAGCAAGTTGTGCTTTCAAAGCCTGATGTCCTTGATAAACAGGAATGGCAAGACTTATTAAAGTGTAGTCCAATCATTGTTATATCCTGATACTGGAAGAGATAGGTGTCAGGTTCTGTTACTGCTGAAATTTTCACAGCATCCAAATGATCTCTTCTGAGGTGTGTGAGAAGGCGCATTGGCACATAATATGTGCACACCTATTCCCAAACCTGCAAAATCACTGCAGGAACCCTTTACCCTGTTCTTTCATCTTCTCTTATACATCACCGTTGTCTCACAATCTGCTCCCACAGAGCATGCTGCAGTTGTCTAACGAATTTCACATTCAGATGGTTGACTCACATTACACTCCACAGGGTCATATAAATGTTCTGAAACTGACAGTTGTGATTACAAGTTAGTTGGCTAAGAAGAGGACCCCTGGGCACAAATCTCTGATGTACCTGAAAATTTCTTTGGCAGCAGTGACTAAATCTATCCCAAGCCTACAAGGTCAATTTGCAGCTCAGTTGCCATCCTTATTTATCTGCCTCACACATTGAAATTTTACTATGACAGTGATAGCATGTCTAGGAAATACCTCAAGTAGATTGTTTCCTTGGGTAGCCTGTAATCCTCATTCTCTTGAAGCAGTCTTCCAAGATATGTCATTTTCCCGATGTTGCCATCTTATGTTAAGTTTAAAAAAAACAGCATCAAAACACAAACCAAAATATGCTCTTCTGGTAATAAAGTTCACCTTGATTCCAAATTTTAGTGGCTTGTAACTTGATAAGCCTTGGTCACAGCACCATCATGAAGTGTAGGCATTGTTCTGCTAAACAGTAAAGGGAAAGGGTTGGCTGCTAGAAGGCACAAAGAATACGGTGTAAGATCCTTAAGTAACTTAAATTTCTTATGTTAGTTGTGACATCTCATATTATGGAAGCACTTACCAATAAGAAAAAAAAGGAAGATAGTGAAAATTCTGTTTATGTATACAGCTGATTTCTCCTAAGCACTTTCTGATGGTTTGTCAGTAGGAGTTCCTGCTGAGAACTAATATATTTAATCACAGTAATAATATGACAAAACACCAGACAACTATGGTTCTGAAAGGAATCATTCCTGTGTGTATTATGTGGATTTGAGAAGCAATAGCAATTTCAGAAGCAAGTGCAGGGTGCGGGGGAAAAATCAGACTGTTGAAACTGTCTTTAAACCAAGCAAGTTTTAAAGTATTTAGCATGAGGTGATATTTGAGCAGTTTTCAGCTGAGTCTCTTGAGAGAACCGCTTCTCTTGGTACATGCTCAAGGCAGTGAATGGCCTTGTGCGATACAGGGACTTGGCCTGAAACATAAGAAGGTTTTAACTAGGAGTTTATAGCTCCCTAAATGAAATGGCTGATTCTTTTCAGCTCTCAACACAATCCAATTCTGAACAGCTAAATATTGGAAAAAATTAAGACAGTCATTGCTCTGAAGTAGCTGTTTAATATTGAGACAGTGCAGCTGATATTTTTGTCTGATTTTTCTCTTTCCAAGAACAAAAGCATGTAAAAGCAAGACTCAGTATCTTGGAGAAACTGGTATTTTTGTGGCAGACTGTAAAATGAACACTGAAAGGAAGGGAAAACAACTTTCTTTCTTACATACATTCCTTAAGTTGTGAAATATCCGTGTAGCATAAGGGTTCAAGAACTTCAGCGTTCACTGTCACTGCAACTAACTGCACCAAGGGTCTAATACAATGGATGCTGAAGTCAACAGGAGTCTTTCCGTCAGCTGGAGTGGATGTTGGATTAGGATCAACACAACACCAAAATGCAGACTCTGCAGCCCTTGCTCTCAGAGGAGCTCTCCACTATGTCAGCTGAAGTAAACTCTCCATTAGCTGAGTTGATATTGTCATCTGTGATACTGAACACATAAGCAATTCTGCACAGTAAGCGATATGCTAGAAGGTAATGATAGGCACTAGATGCAGGTTAGTGCGTATCTTCAGAAGAGCCATCTCTATGCTGGATATGTGCTATGATGTGCATTATGCAAAGTTTCTGCTCAGCAGAATTAGTCTTTTCTGCACTTAATTTTTATATTTAATCAAAAGACTGTAATTTATAGCTACTCAACAAAGAGTGTTCCCTAAGACAGGGAACTTACTTACATGCAGGGAGATGGAAATGCAGAGGTTTTTTCTGAACCTCTACACTGATCTCCCTTGTGACCTAAGGCAAAGTTGCTGTAGCTTCCTCCATCATTATTCAATTGCTAAAATAGCAATAACACTTAACTAGGGGCCAGAGAATGCTACCAGTGTTCTACTGTGAGTGTGCCTTCTTACCATTCACAACCTGGAATCCTAGTCCTGCAAAATTTTGCTTTTTATTTACAGCCCTCTAAGTACATTTCTAGAGCTAGATAATATGGTCTTTCTCAGAGGTACAAGCAATAAAATAGTACTATACAGCTGGCATCTCTGCAGCTAGGTACAACCCAATCGAACTGACACAACTGATAAAATTTGGTGCCGCAACTCTTACACAGTCTTTGCAGCACTCTGAATCGCTTGACTACAGAACAGTCCTGAAATCAGTACGCTTTTGCCATAAAAACACACTACCTTAGTGCCAAGAAATAGTGTCCTTTGTTGCACTGATTTAGTGTTCCTTGCCAACCCCATTCCTCATTGGGAATTGGTCGCTAGGGACAACTCAAAAGTGTTTTGCTGCTTTTAAGTAAGAAATCTAAATTAGCGGAAGCTTCAAGTGGAGGTCTGTGTTTTCTTTTGCTACCCTCTGTCCTTTGCATCAATAAACCTGATTGATTCTAAATGTGCTGATTCTGTTGAAAATGGTTTTATCGTACTCTCTCTGAGTCTAGTAAATGGGGATGGAAAGTGAGAGTTACAGCAGATGCAGTATGATGTAGATGGTGAGCCAGAACTCCTAAAGTCCAGCATGTTGGCATTGTTTTGTTTGAAGAAGTAATCTAGGGCTATATTATAAACGTACTTTTAGCCCTAAGTGTGCTTTGCTTATCACTTATTTCATGAAGAACTAACTTTGTATTAGGTAGCAAAGTATTTCTTCCTGTGGAGAGGAAGATAAAGTTTAGCTCTCGTGGTGCCACTGGACATTTGATGACAGTAGAAAATATTAACCACATGTTTCTTTGAAGTATCTGTGGTGATATGGCACAGGCACCAGTCCTCCTGTATACAACTCATTAAAGAATTTCACTGACTCTTGTAGTTTATTGAGCCTGGAAACTTGTTCAGTAACTACCTAGCTTTTAACCACTTTGGTTTTTTATCCTCCCTTCTGCCCCACAGGAGCAACCTAAATTTAAATGAAAGATGATTTATAATGTTATGAATTAACATGGTATATCTTAGCTTGTAGGTGTCAAATATCATTAGACCTGGTGGGAAGGATGAAAAAGACTTTACTCTGTGCCATGCAAAAATGTACTGTTTGTAACACATGCTTGCAGCAAAACTCCCACCCTAGAAGGTTTCCTACTGCTTTTCCATACTGCTGCAGGTGGTACTAGAGAGCTAGACAAAAAGAAACAGATTCTGCTTTTTCAAAGCTGTATCTTCCCTTCTTTCATCTCTTCTCTACTTATCTTGCTGTTGTTCAGACCCCCCTCTAGGAGGGAGATTAAAGAACAATATGGAAAAACAAAGGAAATAACAAGAATGTTTTATTTTAAAGAAACCTTTCTCAAGAGTCTATGCTTTCAAATGCTTACCTGCAGATTTTAATTTTGTTGGGGTTTCGTTGTGTTTAAACATATTCCACTCTGTCATAAACACTCCTTCTGTCATTTCCAGTGTCAGGAAGGGCAATCTGGGGTTTGAATGGTTTGTGTAAAGGTATGGTTACAAGGGAAGCAGCTGGAAGATAAAATGCTAGGCGAGATTTTCTGTGTGTCTAGCCACCCACTCATTTATTGTTCGTTTCCATCTGTCTTTGCCTGGCTTCCAAGATTGCATTGTGTATTTCTCTAAGTGCTGTTAAGTGCCAGAGATTTAACTGAGTGCTGCACTCCTGCTACATTAGCTTACTTCAAGAAGAAATAGTCTTTAGTTATACTGAACTGGGTTTGTGTTCAGTGTTTTTTATAGGATTTTAAAAAATACAGTTCTTCATGGGTCTGCGGGAGGCTTTTATGTCAGGTTTATTGTGCAGCCCATCTTAACCAAAGACATGTTACCTATGATGTAGAACATGTGCTTCGGGGTTCTTTTTCTTCAGTGCCCATATCTTTATTTGTCTTGCAAGTTTTTAGTCCTTCTTCTCACTTTTCAGCTGGCTTGCCCCTTGATACTTTTTTATTATTTTCTTTAATATTTATTCAGCAAAATGCTTTCAAGTTTTGTTTACATGGGAAAGGATTCAGTAAGGTAGGTGGGATTGTATACAGGATTTAAAGTGACCTTCCTGAATTAGAATTAGCAGCCTGATCCTAACAGTAGGTGTTACCTTAGAACGGACATAAACTTGCCTCTGTCTTCCCAACTGGAGCACAGAGTTGCTAGTGCTATTCTCTAAACTGCAAGTGGTGAGTTGAAAAGGGTCATTAAACAGTATTAACTGTTGATTGTTTTATACACTATGATGATAGATTTAAAGTGCTGCAGCCTCAGAAAGACTCACAAAACTTGTAGTTTTAAGCTCACTTGACATTTTGTTCAGGTGAACACCAGTATTTTCCATGTAAGGTGAAAATCTGTGTATGTGTATATATCAGAATGCAAAGTCTGTTGTTCGGATTATCAGCAGATTTATGTTAGAGGACTGAAATGACCCAAAACAAAACCGCTAAAAAGTTATGTAATCCCGCTTAGAATAATGGTGGAAATGTCTAGTGAACTGAATGATGTGATGATAATAATTCCAGGATATGGAACATGAGATATGGCTGCTGTAAAGTTAGACAGTCAGAGCTAATGACCAGGTGCTCATGTCAGGAGCTTTTAGGGAGAGACTACGGGAAATGACCCAGGTCAGATCTGCAACTGAGAGGGGATGTATGTTTTGAGGAAAAGATAAGGAGATGGAGGTAAACGTACTTACCTTCAGGTCATCAGAGCAAGATGGTAATTCTATAGACTTAAAATACGAATTCTGACATCTTTGAACACCTAGATGTGGTACCTGCTTTGTTCTCAGTGTGGTTCTTTTAAACTGTTGTTCATTTATTCATCCTTTCTTTGATTTCTTGTCTTGAAGCAACAGTTGTGTGAGCTGGCCAAAAAACTCCACAAAGTTACATAAGGTGTTAACAGATTCTGAGCCTTAGGGGAAAGAAGTAATAATCTGTCTTCCTCTCTATTTTCAGAATCCTTGTCCTTTCTCCTCTTAAGGATAGGTGCACTCATTTTCTCTGTTAGCTCTACTTGTGAAATAGTTAAATGCTGCTAGGCATTAAATACCAGTTCAGAGTCAGCTCACCTGTGATATGCCACACAACCCTGTCAGCAACTGTTACATTGCTGTGGAAAAAAAATGCATATGAAAGTTATTTCTCAAGTTTGTCTCAAGACAAACATCTATTTCTGTGTAAAGCTTAAAGATGTTACTAGTTTTTTCACTATTATTTTTCACTCACTTGAGAGTACTTCTTTATGCAGTTAGACTTCAGTGAAAGCCATTTGGGTAAGAATTACAGGATTAAGAAATGTAGGGTTAGAAACTTTCTTCATAGAAAAAATTGTTGTTTTCTCTCTAAGCCATTGTTTTTTTGGAGTACAACTGGAAGTTCCCCAAAACTTCATGCGTGAATTTCTGAAAAGAGTAATTCCAGCATGATCATTCCCATATGTTTTGTAAAAAGAAATAGATGTCTGTACTCAATTTACTTCAGCAACATGTATTAAAATACTCGTTATATATTTTCAGTGGACAGAGATACAACGTGTATCTTCATGTCCCATAAAAAAATACTTTCTCAGTTTGCTGTCCAATGTCATATTATAAACCTTTCTGAGATACCATCCTGTTGAAATCTTAGCTGACATGTTTTGTTTCCCGCCTTTTTGTAACATTTCAGCGGTTTGGGACCTCAATTATAATACATTCCTCAATCTGATTTATTTTGTTATTTTATTTTTAAAGTTGCATGGTCACCACAGTGCTGCTAAGATATTCAGAGTAAAAAGGAAAAAAACCTAAAGTTTTTCTTCACCTGTTTTCCAAACTTGGCAGCACTGAGTTGCAAACTGGTGCTGGCATGTGGTGTTCTCCAGATATTCTCCAGGGAATTTCCTAGTGTGAGGAGTCTCCAGTCTGTGTAAAAATATCACAACCTTTTGCCATATTCACTTAGAGAATCTGGAATCTGAGGACATAGGAAACTTGTGTCTAATGTCTGCTGGATTCTGACCATCTGGGTATGGGAGATGTCATGTTGGAAGCCACCCATTATAGATCAGTCTAGTTGCTCTGGCTTCCCGGGGTATTAAGGCGCTGTAATTGGGTTAGTGATTTCCCCAACATAGTCAATCCCATCTGCAGAAAGTGTGCTCACATAGTACTCCCATAAACTATGCAATAGCCAACTTCATAAGCATTTTCTTTGGCACCTCTACGTGCAGACGTAGAGATACGTGCAGATGCAGAGATGCACTATCTAAGATGTTCTTACAAGATCCCTTAGGGTAGGACTAATTTGCTAATGACTACCACAAGTTATTCCAATAGCTCGTTGCCATGTAGTGAGACACTGCTCACATTTCCTGCTGCCTTGTGCAGAGAAGAGCATGTTTCTGTTCTGAGAAATGCATTAGATTTTCCTTAAAGTGTTTGTGAAAGAGGAAGAGATAGCCATTACACTGTCACGTAGGCTGCTTTTCCAGCGCCACAGTTATCTGGCAGTAAATACTTGGACAGGAGTAAGATGAAGTTGTGAAATTGAATCATGCTATCTCAACAGATGGTCATAAGCAGCCTAAATGTGAGGTGGGTGCATCATATGTTTGACTTGACTCTGAGAAGATTTATACAGTTATGTTCTACCTTAAAAGGAAATACCTAAATACCTTTGCTAATCTACATCCATCCTACATTAACTTTCAAAGATATACAATATCTCCATTGCACTCTAAGGTAGATTATTGGTTCTTCTGAGCCAGGAGGCATATAAAAAAATGACAAAAGGGAATAGGCTTCTATTGAATTTACCAGAACAAGTTGATTAATTGTATGTGAAATGGGAGGTTGGAAGTATAAATATGTTCTACATCCTTTCCATGACAGGCTGTGGAATATTTATTATAAATGGAGACATAAAGCAGGAATAATCTTCCCCATGACCTCACTGTGACAAACTGGCTTTCTAATTCTTGCTGAGTGCTGATTATTACTTGGCTAACACTCTGAGCTAAAGATGAAGCATGTGCTAAGTTGCAGGAATTCTTACAAATAGCCTGAGCTATTTTCAGAAGGGCAAATTTAAGGACACATTCACGTTTTACTTGTGAGAGTATTTTTTCTTAAAGCATATGAGTAGATCCATATACGTACAAAACTTTTGGGCAGACAGTGTGAATACAATTTCTCATTTATGTGTTGTGTTCAGTGCCTGGTTCAATGAAGTCGACTTGTGAAGGGGAGCTTAGAGAGCTTGGCTACGTGCTATGAAAAGCACTCTCATTAAACACCTTTCTGGAGGTGTATATTAAAGGAACAGGTGTAACATTAGTAAACCTGCTTCATTTTTTATCAACTCTGAGAGAATGCTACTGGCAAAGGTAGCTCAGAAATAGGTGTAACATGAAAGAGGAGAGGTAAGTGGTTCTTTGTTGAATTTTGTCACTGGACACATTTGAACCGTATTTATGTACAGACTTGCTTCATGGAAGGAAGCAAGGATCCTGCTTCTTGTAGCAGGGTAGGTGTTCTGCCATGCACTTCTATATGGTGCTTTCAGAAGGCTAGAGAGAAGAGCTACAGTGAAGTCACAGAAAGAAATATGAAGTTACTACATTAAGAGTTGTGCCGTTCCTCATGCAGAGTTTCCCCTGCATACCATCTTGATGATTTTAACATGGTCTGTTAAACTGATCTGTTAACTGCTTCTGGTCTGTACTTTGAAGGTGGCAATGCCCTTAAGCAAAGACTCACCAGATCTGTCTGACTGTAAGTAGACCTTCTCCTCTCCGGACCTGTAACTGTAGCTGTAAGGAGTCAATTCTAGTGTGCTCTGAGCAGCATAACATAGACTTTATCCTGCTGAGGTTTAACCTGGACACATTTTAGTCTAGCCTGGTCAGGCCAGTCAGATCTACCTGAACAGTTGTCTTGTTGTTCCATACCTGTCCCATGTTGCATGATGTGCTCCTTCAAATCTTGCACTGGCCTTTGATCAATTCCTCTTATGCTTACACAGCAACAAGCCATAATTGGGGGACATCTGCATACTCTTTCTTCCTGTGTTTTCAGAGCCTGCTAGTGGTAGCCTCTTCACAGTTTTGTTCCACAGCCCTCTTGATGTGTAGATACAGGAACAAGGGGGAAAAAGGTTAAAAGTCTTCAGGTCTTACTGATACTGAACAGCAAGAATAGCACACTTCTGGGGATAGCTGTTAGAGCGTTTCTTCTAATAATGTCCAAAAAGTTTATAAAGGAAGAATTTATAATCATTTTGTGATAGTCTAAACACCTATAACTTGCTTTCAAAGTTTTCCCATAAGACGTAAGAGTTTCTCTACAACTTACTCTGCCATCTCACCGCGCAGCTTGCTTCTGTGGTACAACACTTCTGTTCTGAAATTAAGACCACTAGGGGAGATCAGTGGAGGGACTTATCTCACATGAAGAGTGTAAAACATCAAATAGAATGAGCAAATATGTCTTTTAAAGTTGTAGATGAACTGTGGGAAGTTTTTGCTTCTACAAAGTTTCACAGACTGCCTGAATTTAAATCTCCTACATCTGTGAAAACAGAGAGGGGTTTTTTTTTCTTTCTTTCAGATCCAAAATAGGAGACTTTCTCCAAAACTAGATAGGCTCTGCATTGAGCAACACTGACAAGAGAGAAAAGCTATCTCCAAGCTCAGTAGCATGTTTCTGTTGGCTCTGTCATCTGAGCCCTATGCTATTATCAGTGCAAGCATACTGTTAATCCATGTAATGTTATTAACCCAGCAGGTGTATCTTAGTTTCTCAGATGGGTCAACATTTCTCCTATTTTACAAAAGGTGTGACAACTTTGTGTCTCTGAGTTTGTTTTCACTAAGATGGAACAAACCAGTTTTTGCAAGCAAGTCATCCAGCAAATACAGGGTTTTTTATCATATTCTTGATATGACTTTGAAACTTTGCTGCCTGCAAAGAATCTTGAGCAAGTCATGTCTGCAGAGCGACTTTTGCAAGCACACAGTGCATTTCTTTGGGTCCTTTTAGTTCCTGCCTAGCCTTTTCACTTAATATGGCAGAACAGCTGTATTGAACAAATTGTCAAATGAATGAACAGAAATCCTAGAACGAAACTGCAGGCTCTGCCTGAACCTATCTGTAGGTTCAGAAGTTGTTCACGTTGTTGTTTCTACAAGCTTACAATCCTACAGTGTCTTCTGGATATTAATTGGTACTTCATGGGGTGATGACAAGTTTGTGTCAGAACAAAAGGCGAAAGGGGAAAAAGAAAATCTGAATCAGGCATCACAAGAGAGATGTTTCTCTGTAGCAGATGTCTATAAACATGCAATACTCATCCACTTTGCAAGAACAGAGGTCAAATACTCTCAGAAAGGGACCCTGGACATAACAATGGGAACACACAGCCAGACTACTCCAGGGGAACTCACGTGTTCTGAAGGACTGGTTTTAGGGTTCATCACTGAAAAGATGTTAACCACATAATGTATAAATTAGTGTTCCTAAAAGAAGAATATATGGTATAACTTTTACATGTCTAACATAAAAGAAATATATTTTATACGTTCCTAAGTGTTAAGAAGGCATACCTGCTGCAGAGTCTGATGGGGTGAATTTTACTTGCACTTCAGGTTAGCTGCATAAAAGCAAGAATTATATGTGTAGGTTGGAAGCTCCATACAGGCATCGCTTCAGAGGTGAAGGAACTGCTGCGGGTTAGAGTACTTGTAACTGTGAGCGCCAGTATAACACTATCTTAATACAACAGCACTAAGCAGCTTTCTCTCTTTGGCCAAATGAAATATGACTCTTAATCTAATTTTGTTGCTTTAACCTGTAATAATTAAAGAGAAAGGCTTCTAAATTTTGCTAATAAGATCTGTGTGGATATCTGTACTAAACTGGAGAAGCACACAGAGGAGTCATGGAGACTGTCCTTTTAAAGAGGCTTGTGTGTGTAACTGATAACTGGAAGCAGATTTCTTGATAAAATTCCTGGACAAGTTGCAGTACTAGGAGTAAGATAAAACACAAACAAAAAGCCCGGCGTGGAGGAATAGAACTCCTAATGGCAGAGCTGGAAACTTTAGCAGCTGCAGAAGTGGCTGGCAGAAGTTCAGACCAAAATATCACATGCAGCACCTGCGAGTGCTGAATTCCAACAGCAGGCGTGCGCTGGGAACCAGTGGCCATTTGGGGAACACTTGTAGGTGACCCCAAGTGGAAGATAAGTATGAGACTGTAGTGGAGGTGTTTCAGAAGGTCTATGTTCCATGTTGTAAGTCTTTCCAACAGCTGGAATTTAAAGTTATAATTTACCAGACTCCCTGATTTAGCTTTTAAAAACAAACAAAAACCATTCAGAAATCATTGCAAGATTTAGAATGAGCCCTTGAGATGACAGAGAAAACACTGTAGTGAACAAAAGTCATTCAGGGCCAGGATGAGGCTTGTGACACTTAATACTGGATATGTTTGACCCATAGCACACACACAGAAAAAAACCCAAAAGCCTATCCTTAAAAATACTCAGGACCAAGAAAGGAGAACTCACACAAGAAGGAACTGCAGGACTTTGTTAATGATGACAAGCAATATCTGTTAGACTGAAGCAGTCAAAATAATTCTAGTATTTTATTAAATATCTGCTTAGAGCAAATGGGATATTCATGTCATTCCAATTCTCATGGAGTATAAATTTTAGTACTTACTATTAATAAAGTGTGGCTGGGAAAGTGGGAGGTAGAAGACTGTACTTTATAGATGCCTCAATTCTTTAATGCCAAAGCCTTAAATATCTGAGTTGGAACGAGGACACTGAAAAGTGCTTATCTCGGCACGGTCACAGAACACCACAGCATCGTGGCACAAATTTCCCCCTGGGTGCAAAAGAAATAAAAACTCAGGTTTGTGGAGGGAGGTGACAGAAGTGTGGATTTGTCAGGATCTCTTCTGTTGGTGGTGGTACCCACAGTCCCTGTGATGATACCCTCCAGGATCTGCTGAGCTGCTATCAGGATTTAACCTCCCTTGCCCTCCCTCTAAGGAAGGCAGTGAGATCTGAGTTTGTATTCCAGTTGCTGGGCTGATAGCAGATCTGCTTGTGTCTGTGGGAGGATAAAGGGGCTGTAGCTCTTATCTGGAATAAATAAATACTGTTTCTCCTCCTCCACAGATTTTGTGTGGAACCTTTGTGCATATGTTCAGCTTCTACACAGAAGCATGCCATATGTGCAGGCTAGCTCTTCCTGAGGTATTAAAAAAAAAAAGAATCAGCAGGTGGCACCTAGCCCCACATATCTGGGGAGTTTCGGAACTGGAGCCCTGAAGGCTGGGTGACAGTAAATTCTTAAGGAACAGAGAAATTGGGACAGAAGAGCAGCAATCAGTGTGAAGGGGAAAGAAGACGCTTGGAGCACAGTGTGCAACTCACGGTGTTTTGTAGTGAGCTGAGCCACATGAGGCTAGGAAGATTTTGAGTGAGACCTGATTAAAATCATCTGGCCCTCATGGGGGAGATTACTTTTTCCTCACAATTATTTTTTCTGTGTCGAGGATATTTAATTAGACATGTAGAGCTGATGTCTGAGAGGAATTCAAAGCACACTCATAGCTATTTTTAGTATATTATTATATTGTTGGACTCGGGGATTACAAACTGCAAGTCTATAAGAACAAAGTAATTGTATGCGCGAGGCTGCAGCAGCGGTTCAGGATTGACATGATATGCAGCTCTGGCAGTTCTCTGTGTCTGGTTTTTGGGGAGCAGTAAATACATAAGAAATTCTACAGCATCACAAACAGTATCATCAGCAGGGTTTAATTGTTTCTTTGACCTACTCACCACCCTGCGGCTATTTTGTCGTATATTAATATTAGGTGAAACTTTGGAGAACCATGGTTTTGATAAGGTTTTCTGCTAGTGTCTTAAGTTTTTATCTCAGCTGATTTTTTTTCATTTTCTTTTCAATGATCACAGTTATAAAAAGAGGTCATCTGGGAACTTTCTTCTCACAAGTGGTCTTCATCGTGAAAAGTAATTTAGCAAGCAGTGGTTAATAGGTAACCACTGGACTGATGAGAAGCCAGGCCTGGCTGCCGTATTATAATTCCATAGATTCTGTGTCTTTCTAATGTGAGGATACATTTGCATATTGTGGCGCTGTGAACATCCAGAGCACTAGCACAGGTATGAAACCATAAGTGTAACTTTATCGGAGGTCTCTCTGGAATAACTTTGCAAAGGGAAAGTCAGAAATCACTCCTGGATGTTTTCCTGGGGACCCTTGTGGCTGGGCTTTTTTTTTTTTTTCTTTTATGTCATAGAGCTAGAATTTAGCTCACAACTAGCAAATACATGTGCTGTTCCTGATGGTAACTGGGCTCATAGGTTCCCTGTCTTACTCAAAAGACTTCATGTTATTTTCAAAACCACATTCAAATTTAGGTTAGCAGAAAATGATAGAATACAAGCACACGGGTGCAGCAGGCTCTCTCTCCCAAGGGTGTTCTAAAGGATCTCTTCCTCTGGACTTTGCCCCTTTTTCACGTTGGATTGTGTAAGGGTTTTCAGTCAATGCTAATGTTTTTATTTAGAAACAGGTAGGAAAGAAACAGGTAAGGTGAATATATATGTATCTAAACATACATATATACTTGCTCCTAATAAAAAATTTTGAAATTCACTTAACCCTCAGACATCTTTTTAAATACTTAAACCCTCACGCAAACATTCATTTCTAGCGTTGTAAGGTGATGAGGAATCTCATCTCCCAGCTGTTAAGTAATTCAGGAACCTTTCTGCTCTTCTACTGCATTGACTCTGAGGCAAAAAACCTATGAAATGCGTTGCTCATTTCAGCACTCTCTGTAAGAGTTCACTGAATTTTCTTCCAGCTCTTGATGCCTCACTAAGCTCACTAGGTGGCTGTCTAAGAACATACATACTCTTTTACTTGCTGAAACACAGCTCTGCTGCTGCTCTGCCATTCTCTGATCTCACACTGGAGAGCACCCTCTCATCAGCCACAGCAGGTACCAGGCACCAGCTGCAAGGTCTGTGCTGGGGGAACCCAGCCCCACACGTACTGGACACCACATCCCTTTGATTAAGCCAGTTTTGTTCTCCAAGACAGAACTAAGTATTTATGTCAGCGATGTCTAAGCCTCATTTGAATTACTTCCTCGCAACGCCAGTTTTTCAAAATCTATACGATATTCACAGGAGTTAGATAAAATCAGGTAGTAAGGTAGACTGTGCATAACCAAGGTAGTTTGTTCCCGTAAGGTAGAGGAGTGAGGCAAAGCAGCTTCTAGAATCTGGAAACTGCAGTTTGTATGTGAGGGGATAGGCTGAGGAAAAAATATCTGCTGTTCACTTAACATCTTTCTTGTTTTTAAAGTCCGTATTATAGATGTGGCTTGAGTTTGGCTTCTGTGCACTGATTTTGTATGGTTTTGAATCCTTTAGCTTAAGGGAAATTATTTCTGATTGAGACAAAAATTGGACCCCAAGGCTCAGGCTGAGCTGAACTTTGGGCATGTATCTCAGTTTTCCAATGCTATTCATTGGAAACCCTGACTTAGGAAGGAAAGTATGCATGGATCTATCTCCAGTCCATGTGTCATCCTATTGTCTTCAGCAGTGCAGCATACAAAGCAGGGAATCAGACCACACAGGAACACATCTCTGTAGAGCACCTCCGAATCGTGCTTAGGCGGTTTGTGTTACTCTGTACTACCCCAGAAAGATGAGGTAGGGAATAAGCAGTATCTTGTCTCTTTGCCTTAATGTGATTGCAGCAAAGCTAAATTGGCACATGGCGAATGATCGTAATTGCTTATGCTTGGAGAATCAAGGGGGAGAATAGTAGGGAATTGGAGTGTTATCTGTACTTAATCAGTTTTTTCCCATCACTGTGTTTTCAACAGGATACTTATATTCCACAAACCAGTAATTTTTCTTTTAGTTTAGCCTTGTTGAAAAACCTGGGTTTACCTGACACTTGAACAATTTTCAGTTGGGAACACTGAAACCAGATACTTAGTCTGAGGGCTGGGTCAGCTCCGTATCTTCCAGAAAATCTCAGACTGTGAAATAGTTTGTTTCCTGTCATCAAGACACAAAATGCTGATGTGCAACGCTCCAGTGCCTTCTGGGAGTTGTAATTCGCTTGTTCTCTGCCCAGCTCTGGTGTTTTTTGGCACCTTGCAACTACATAATACCTTTTCCACATGAAGATGAATGCGTAGTTTTAAGCCTTCATTTGCCATAAATCTTAATTTGCATATTGCAAGTTTAGCTGAAATAGTAACAAATTGCCAAACTGTTTTTGCCTGGCCGTCAGGCGAGTATGAAAGCTAGCACTTTTGGCTCAGAAACTGAAGGATTAATATGAAACGCTAAAACATGATACTGGAGCTGATCAAACCGTGCAACCTACACCTGAGGGGAATTTTTCTCATGGAATTCATAAAAACGTCCTTACTTTCTCTTGATTAGATGTGACTGTTAAGGTTTAAATAGAAAGCAGCAACTTGTATATGGACAGCAGTGGGAGCTTTACTGTTCCAAAGCCATAATTTTTAATCAGCGTAGTTCCCTGTCAAAGTGGATTATCCCAAGACACTTCACAACCCGCTCCGCTCCCCACCCCCCGATGGCTTCAGGGGGGAGCTTTGGAACAGGAGCAGAGAAGTAGTGAAAAAGGGGATGCAATTGTCCGAGAGAGACAGAGCTATGTGCCAAAATGTCTGAAGGTTTCAGGACTGTGTGATTCTCATGTTATTGGTACCTTATTTTTTAATCGACTGCTGTTTCTAAAAAGGCAAATCCACCGTTTGCCTTCCTCTTCTATATAGTTAGTATGACACAGTAACACAATTTGGAAACTGAGGTGTGAACTCTCTTTTCAAAGAGTCCTTTGGCAGTTGAAGGATGCTGGCTGGGATCCATCCAGTAGGCATGAGGTTCAGAAGGTTAATGAGAAGTTCAGAGAAGAGCATTTACAAAAGCTAGCACCAAGAATAACCCAGTTCTTCAAGTACTCTGTTCCTGGGCTAAGTGTGATTGTGTAATCTAGGAAGCTGGCTGTTTCCTCAAGACATAGCATGTGTGAAGTAGTCTGGGGGGATTTTCCACCTTGATTAAGTTCCTTATAGAAAAAAAGAGCTAGATTAACAGCATGGAAGAACTATATATGTATATATGTGGATAAGAAGAGTTTGGGTGGCAGATTCTAAAACTGGCCTTGTTAGAGGAATCGCTACTCTGACCTAAAAGAAGAAGAAGACCTTTAATATCCCTTTAAGTCACGATCTCTCAGCAGATCAATGTTGTTATCAGTACCGGTCAACACAAGGGCCCCATTGCGCTTGCCTTCCTGCAGACATGAGGTGTGAGTTGTGCCTGCCCTAAATAAAATGAACCATTTAACCGAACTAATCAAAGAGGGGTTAGTGGGTATAGTGAGCTAGAGAGAGGTGGTTAAAGGGCTGAAAGTAATCCCTTGCTGTATCAAATCCAGTCTCTGACCACCACAGATTGCTGTCATGGGTCTAGAGCCCAGAATGAACCAATACAGTACCTGCTCTTCCATTCTCCTGCCCCTCTTCCTTCCCCAGTACAAGAAGTTGTAAAAACACCAAGTTACAGCAGACTTGATACAGAAGGTCAAAGACTCAAAACCTTGTAATTCACAGAAGATTGTAGAAGAGGTTTAAATATGTGCAAGAATACTAAGAATGTACTTGAAAATGTCCAGATGATCTTAACAGGGTAAGAAACAATCCTTCTTCTTGACCACAGATTTAGCATTGGGTGTAAAAAAGAGTGAGCAAATCACTCAACCAAGAACAAGAGAGCGTCAGAAAAGCCTGTGCAGTATCTTGCTGCTGGTTTTTTGTAAGTCAGTAGATAAATTCACTTCTATTTGGTGTTTTCAAGTTATGCTTCAAGATTACAAACCCTTTCTCGCCCCTGCTGACAACCAGCAGAACACTGAAGAGTGGGTCAAATTCAATGCAGTTCAAGTACTGTGCAGCAAACACGAGTCAGTTTGGCCTCCTTTCAACCTTGCAGTAGTTGATCACTTGAATCAAAGCTCAGAAGCCCTGTAATCCCAAATTTCAATTGCTGGCTCTGGCATCAACCCTCACCTGTTTTATGAGCAGTTCTGTGAACTTCTGGCTTCTCAGCTACCTAGTCCTGATAAGCTTTTTCATGATTGCTCACAACTAACCTGCAGCACTGCGCTGTGGCCAGGAGGCTTTAGCTCTACCTTTCGAACAGCAATACAACTGGTGAAACTGAGCAGGAGTCTCAAAATGTGTAGAATCTAGGGTAGAATCACTGTGCTAAGGAGTAAGTAAAAAGGCTGATGAGTGCCAGTTAAGCGTTTGGTATCAGCTACCTGGGAGTTGCGTTGGTACGCTCTTGAATCCGTGTGGCTAATGTAACAGGTCTCGTGTAGCTAGAGATTAGCAGACCATTGCTGACACTTGAGCAAGCTGTGTGCTTACCTGAACAATAAGCTTATAACAAGTTCATGATTTTCATGGCAAGTTCCATTGCAATTGAGAAACAGCATAAAAAACCAAGACATCATTAGATGTTAACAGGCCGCAAGGCACAATGGCAGTTCAAGTTCCGAACATGTAATATGGGAGATGTATGTCACAGGAGCCCAGACACCATCTGATGGTCTCACTCAATAGCTGAATGCTTTTCAAATGAGATGTTCCAGTTTGTTTATATACAATTCTGGTTTTGCAACTAGTGTTTTAGAAGTGGACACCAAACCCCTCAAAATTAAACTGTGGTAAATGATACAATTTGCAGAAGTATATACTGTACTTAATTGGAGAGAGCTGTGCTTACAGCCTGTTATTGACGGTGTTGGCTGATTTTCCCCATACACCAGCACAGACCAAAATGAGTAAGTCACGGTAGTTCTGGGCAACTTAGCATTTGCATGTATTTTTCCAAAGCCTGAGCTGATGAGCTTTCTGCTGACAGGCAATATCTATGGCTAGAAGCAAAATGTTCCAATCCAGTTAAAATATTATTTGTCCATGGAGAGAGCTGTACAGTTAAAGTAAACCCTTTAAAAGTTAAAATTCCTTTAATGGACTTGGAAGTAGAGTATCTTCTTGTGGAGGATGAAATAATAATTTGTACCCTGCATCTTATTCAGCTCCTGTGGATAAATAGTGACATATAATTAATACAATGAATAATCCATGAGCACTTTCTGCGAGGTTTATCTATTTGTGTTTCTATACTTCACAGAGCATGAGGAAATTTGTTTTGATGTTACTACATTGCATTGTGAATTGCTAAATTCAGGTTTTGTCTCTAGTTCTGACAACTCTGGTTCTCTAGTTCTAGCTGAGACATTCAGGCTGTGTCTGCCCCAGTATCTCACAGAAAACAAGTACGCTACTTCCCTTAGCCCTGCCTGGGCTGTGTGGCTGTTAGAAGGCAAGCTCTTCGGGCTGGCCGGTGCTTCTGATCACCGCTACCCGGGACAGAGGCAGAGGCTTCCCGAGGGCAACGCGATACAGTGCGACGCAGTGACTTTACGTGGGCAGTGGAAGGAGCAGCCTGCATCTGTGCCACTTGCAGTGCAGGTCTGAGGAGCGATACGGCCCCACTGCTGCTCTGTCACTGCCGGTTCTTGCGGGAAGCACGTTTAATTGTAAGCTGCAAGGTGAAGAACTTCAGAACGTGATACTCATCAAAGGATGTGTTCCAGCCCGGCCTGGGCCCGGATTTGCTCTGAAGAGCAGGGGATGAGGAATATCTGTGATAGTGGTGTACAGTGTGCAGGAAGTAGGCAGGAAAGTCAGCTTGATTTGGCTGATGTTCATACGATATTGGCTGGGCAGGAATTTAAGGTATTTTCTGCGAGCTGCCTCTCTGTATTGCAAAACTTTTTTTGATGGAAAGAAGACTTACTGCCTTGTCAAAACCTCACATCTCTAGTCCCTGATAACTGCCAGGCTAACAGTGTGAATGATTCGTATGTATTGCTTTCCTCTTGTGTTAGTCACTGTCTTGGTAAGGACTCAGCATAGAACACACCTCATTTTTTATTTGTTTCACTGTATCCCAGCCTCCCTGCTGTCTTTACCGTGTCCTGTCCTCTCAGGCCTCAGCGATGCTCAGTGTTTGCTTTTGAAACAGTCAAAATAAAGTGCCACAGTATTGCTCTTTCAGATCTTACCTGCACGGAGCTGCCTTTGAAGTGTTCTGCAGTGTCCAGACAGACCGCCGCGAGCAACACTTTTTCTCCTAATCACAACGAGGTCACTGTTAACATGTTCTTTTCCTATTGTTTCTCGCTGTACTCTCGGGATTGTCAGCCTTTCCTGACCTGAGTGTACAGTGCTGTACACAATGGGATCCCAGTGACTCAGCAGGGCTGGACTTCCATTACAATAGAAATAATAATGTTAAATTATTTTATTGATGCTTTTGAATAGGATTTGCTGAAAAATAAAGGAAATATGGGATATGGCTCATGTTACCGTAAAACCACATGCAGCGAAACGTTCATCTGTCTCCAGTATTTCATGTCTTCTGGGCATCCAAGATAGTTGAGTTTGACTTAACACAATCAAGCCATTCATTAAATATTTGAGTTTTAGGCAGATGCATCCTTTACCTGAGTGATGAAATCTGACTACAGGAAATGGAGCTATTCCTTTGTGAAAAGACTCCATTCTGCTTTGTAAAGTGAGCCTTGCAGCAATATACTTCTAGAAAACTGCCAAGCTTTGTATACCAAATATCGTTGTAAGGGCTCAGCAATAAAACAGTTGTGGACTTGGGGTTGATCCAACCACACAATAGCACATATTTGTGCAATACTTCCTCTTTCAACATCCATCTCCCAACACTGTAATTCACTGACAACCGTCAGTTCATTTTAATTCCAAAATTCTAGCCCAGAACACAGAGCAGTTTAGAATCTGAATTATTGTGTGGGCATATTAATTATTTAAATCACTAGTCCAAAGCATGTTCAAAAGACCTCTTGCTGGGAATCCTTCAGAAGCAGGCTGATGTGTTGTTGATTCTTGCCTACTAGATTATACTGTAAGTCAGAAGCGTGCTCGGTGTTTCCCAACAACAAAACTGTGTAGCTCTTGCTGTTGTCAGAAAACTTGAGTGATGGTGAATGAAGGGAAAAATGGCTACTAATATGTTTGAGAATATATGATACAAATGATCCAGTGAATTGATGTAGTCCCTGCTAGGGATTGGCTTTGGAACTCAATAATTGAGTCATTTTTTGAAAAATAAAGTATCCCCGGGCAGATGGGAGAGGCTGTAAAACCTAATGCTGTGGCTGAACGAGGCTTCTTGTCTTGCAAACCACCTTGCAGATAAACACAGGCAGGGAAGAGTCATCCTGGTTCTGTCATACCTAAGTTTCTGCTGTCTTTGGTGAGAGAAGCAATAGGTCAGTTTTGTCTTGCACATAGAGCAGCAACTGTATTTCTGTGGTTTTATGTTATGAAAATAAAACCACGACGTTAGGAGCATTTTGCCTTTTTGTGCCTGAAATGGGCACAGTCTAGGCCAGCTGCTTCAATGGTAGGGTAGTCATTCAAATGAGAAACATCTTCTGCTCTTAAAAGGCAACTGCAATATATTCACTCTGTTGAATAACCAGGCGTGCATTCCTCACTTGCCAGCATAATGGGGCCTTCAAAAGTAGAGAAGTTTCACATGACCTTAGCACATACGGCTGACTTTGAGCGCCTGAAAGGAATGACCTCCATCCCATTCATCATAATGGCTTTTTAACACTCAAATGCGCTGTTTTGAGGGGTCTCCGCCACTATTAACCCATACAAGACCTGAATGGTAGGGGCACGGTTAGGCAGAGAGGTCACACGTAGCAGTGGTGGCTGGAAGTGGGGGCTCTTCTTGTGGGCAGCGTTTGTCACCCCACAGAACTGGCGTGGGCTCAGTCACAGGCGTTAGCCCGTTACGTAGCAGAAGAAAACAGGATAAGGTTTTACTTAAAGATACTGTGTGGCAGTCAGCACAAATGCAGATGAATGCATACACCACTTACATTACTTGGTATTTACTTATAACCTCCATATTTTATTCATGAATTTTACAATTCCACATATAATGAAACAGTTAGAGTACTTTATTACAAAGCTTATAAAATAATTAAATATTACACTTATATTTTTTGCTTTTTTTACACCATAATTCATCCATTGTGACACTACCATTTTCTTTCCTCACTTGTCACTTAAGGAAGTGAGAAAAGAAACACAAAGCAAAAGCTATGCATTAATAAATTAATTATTTTACATCAAATAATAAAAAGGACACAATTATCAAAACAAAACCTTTGTAGATTTCCTAGAAAAAAAGTTTATAATTACACAATGTCCAATACCAAGACAGAGCGGTGTAGGTTGAGATATGTTTCCAATCATCATTTCTTAAAGTATCATAGAATACATGGTTTTAATTTAAGCTATTGCTGAAGGAACTGCTAATTTTAAGTGACCACTGTCTGGCATTAGTGCTGAGCTGGCTAATCTTATGCTGAAACGATACTTTAGAAAAAACCGTCAGACTGAACTACATTCATCAAACGAAGTTGTGGGATTGGGTGGAATTAGATAAATATGTCCCTCATAGGCACTCCCCAGGAAATTACAGTAGAACACAGCTCTGTCTCAGATGGGTTTGGCAGACAGGTTGGGCATTTCCGCAATGCAGAAACTTTTAAATGGTACCATTTGATATATAGTGTCACTGAACGATTACAAATATCACTATGTTTGCGTTTCTTTTGTTTGCTGGTGGATTCTGAACAAAGTAATGTATAAAACTAGAATTGATTTTTATTTGGTTAGAGTAAATAATCCGTGTATCTTTTTTCATTTCTTTTTCATATAACCTGTGTGAATAAATAACTATTTAGAGAGGTTTAGCATGAATTAATGAACTGGAATATTCTTGTTATTTCCTTTGAGCAATGGATGAATCAAAATCTGCAGAGAGCTTTGAGATTAAAAGGAAGACGCTCTTCAGTATCTTGGCATTCAAACAACCTAACTTCTGGAAAAACCTACTTTAAAATATCAAGTTTAAATTTTAAAATTACACATCTAATGAGCTTAGAAAGTTGAAAACATAACCATTGAGCTCAGTAAATCTGAGTTCCTTGAGTTAGTTGAAATATGAAATTCTATTTTACTTGTAACACAGCAAAATTAAAAGTCCAAATATTCTAATGCTGAGTATTTCCAGGAATACAATTCAAGTTACTAGTTAACCACCTCTGAGTTCCTACACAAAGCAGAAAAGGAATTCTTCAAAACAATAAAAACCTTAGCATGATGCAAAACTTGCTTTTCCAGCAGCAAGTCTAATAGAGAAGCACCATATATCTTTGTAGTGCATATTTACTTCTTGTGGTCACACGTGCGATGCTGCGTTCTCCAGCCAACAGCCACTGAAGGCCTGGCTGCGAAAGTGGCAGTAGACAGCTTCCTCGCCCTGGGACAGCACTGTCATAACAAACGCGAAAGGAAACACCCTGCTAGTGCGACCTGCCGTGCTGCCACGCTGCCGCCTGCCTCCTCGAGCTCCCAATTTCTTTTGCTTTGCATTCTGGTAAATCAGCCAGGAAAGGCTTCCTTGCCTTAAATTTCTTCCTCATGACATATGACAGTGCAAAATGACACTTAAAGAAAGAACTGCCCCTCGAGTCTCAGAGTTCAAGTGATCCGTAGTACCCTGTACTTCTGTGAGGTCAGCAAATAAAGAACAAAAAGAAAGAAACATTCCTTTTTCAACATCTATCCAACAATTACTGTACCTCAGATATTCCCTTAGAAAAAATGTCTCTTCCATCAGTGGTTTTTGTGGCACCATGTCTTGCCTCAAAGCAAAGTTAGTTCCAACATGAATTGAAGAAGAGAATCCTGTCACTGAAGGGTTCAGACAACACATTGCTATCAGTTCTTCTTCGTGCATGATTTACAACATTGCTTGCCATAAAATTTGTGGTTGCAGACACCATGCTGGGGCACCAGATGACACCAAGTGAAGAAATCCACACAAGAAGGATCATCTGAAGGAGAGAAATCCAAGCGATATGGTAAGACTGTTCTAGCAAGTGTATGAGTCAGGCAACGGTTCTGCACACCTGCATGCATTGGTAACACTGAAAACGTTATGGGTGACTCAAAGGAGAGGAACCATGAAGTAGCTTTCATCCTAAAAAAGACTAGTTTCATTTTTAATTTGTTAAGAGACGTTCAATTTGTTAAGAAATCGAATGTGTCAGTTTGATAGAGAGCGAGCTAATACAGTAGGAGGGTCAGAAGCTAAAGGCATTTTAAAATGTCTTGTCAGCTTTGGGTGTGTGTGCATGTACACACAAAACGCACGGAAATCTGACTGCGTGGACTTGTGCTCACAAGTGCTCTGCTGTGGGTTTGCGTTCCAGCACTTTCTAGAAGAACTTAATTCTCTCTGCTGGACTGCGCAGGGAGCCTAAGAAATCGCTCTTCTGGGACGCCTGAGTTAGGTGGTGTGAATCTGGCTTTTAGCGGTTACGCCTTGCTGCTGAAATCTCCATTAGCTGCAGTGGGAAAGGAGATAGTTTAGAACTAAACAATGTTTAGTTCTGAAAAGCTGAGCTTTTAATTACGAATACAAATAAACCATATTTTCCAATTAAGATTTCCTTTCACTTCCATTTATGTACAGATCATTTATACACACGCATCTCAGTCGCTTTTAAAACATTTCATAGCTGCTCCTTCCTACAGTTTTGTAGTGGATGCTTTATGTTTCTTTAAGAGCAGAGTGATGATTCATATGGATGATTTATAAAGAAATTCACCATGTCTGAGAGAGCACTAAGACATTTAAATGAGGTTTAGCAAAATTTATAGCTAAACTGAAATCTCCTGTGAGTGTGGGAAGAGATTCCACTCGACTCTCAGAACTACTGTTTACATGGTCAATAAAAGGAATTTACAGGGAGACAGTGAAGAAAAATCTAGCCACCGTTGTCTGCGTTCTCAGCTCAGCAAGTTGAGTCACACAAGATAAATGCTCCCTCACATAGCGCAGACAACTTCTTTATATTCTGTGGGCAGCGGTCATCTCTGTTTCTCTATAGGAACTTCTCTGGATTAGTCACCACTTTGCTTTTTTAAATTCCCTTTTATATGATGGCATAAGTAATTTTGTATACCTTTATCACCCTCAAATTTCTGTGAATTAATAAGAAAGTAATTCAATAATACATTTTTTTAAAGGTGCCATTTTATTCCTCAGGTTTTAAAAACATAAGTGTACCTGCAAATGCTAACATTATGTAAAGACAATAACCGTCCTTGGACCGTTGTCCAGGAACTAGGAAGCTCCGTCCTGATCTGCAGCCTTCCCACTCCACAGCGTCGCCTTTCTATTCTGAACGGTCAGCAGGGTGTAGCCGGGAGCTCAGCGCCAGCTCCCACCTTCCTTCACCTGCTGTCCGCAGACAGAACTTGCCGCTGGGAGGACCCAAAGCAGACAACAGATGAAAACCATGCACAGCACAAAGTGAGAAACGCTGTTTTGATTAAGTCAGGAAGAAGCAATGGAAGGGTCAGTTTTTAAGAATTATGAATTACTGTTTAAAAAACCAGAGGAGGCAATGTTAATAAATCTTCATGTCCCTTTTGAAGATGGGAGCGCAATGCTGACATTGCAGAAGCATGGCCGAAAACTTTACTCTTGCTACCACTGGAATGAACACAAAGAGTCCCACAAACTTCAGTGGCTGTGGATCAGGCTGTCGGTTCCTTATTTCTATTTACTCAAGTATTTAAATGTTGTTTAAATGTCATACATTTTAAACAGTTGGATTTACTAGGAGTCACGGTGACCGCAACTGCCTCTAACAGAGGGCTGGCAGCGACCCAGTTTGTCTATGAAAGAGTGTAAACTCTCCCTGAAACGTTAATTTCTTGACTGTGATCACTGAGCTGGAGCTGCGTGGCTGATAATAGAGACTGATTTGCCTCGATGTGATTCCAGCACAGCTGGTTCCCTCGCTTTTTGCTGGTTAGTCAGAAAGTTAGAGAACAGTGAAGAGATAATTGATCTCTAGAGCCTGACGACCCAGTTATAATAAAGGGGAAAGGGCTCCTGCAGATGTGAGGAGAGAGAAACAGGCCAAGGCCAAAATTAATAGCAGACATTACTCCAGACATGAAAAATCACAGCGGAAGGTGGGGTGAAAGGAAAGTGCTTGCTATGTCGTGACAGAAAAGGATGTGATACAGAAACTCCAAACTACAGCAGAACTTTGTAGGAAGTTTAATTTCAAATGTTAAGAACATTTTGCTTATAACAACATCAGAACTTTTTACTTACCCCTTTTAGGACTGTTTCATCTATATATCCTTGTTTGGATTCAGGTCCCCTGTTAGGTCGGTTTGATACTCTACATGTCTCGAGCTGATGCAGTAGAATGGTCTGTTACGATCTGACCGGGTCTTACAGGGTACAGATGGGGAGTGGTTGGCTAATGTCAGTGTACAGGTTGCAGGGCCAGAGCTTGACCTTTGCTCCTAACTCTGTTACCAGCTTTCTTTTGCAATCCAGCCTAGGTTTTATAGAGGTGACTTTCAGCTCCCAGTTTTAAAATGGTAAAAGGACAGTTAATGTATGGTAGCTTGAAAGTTAATGGTTGAAGTGCTTTGGCATACCTAGATGGCTAGTGTGATATGGGATGAACCTGGACCTCCATGGGCTTTTTCCTGCAGTTAAGGAGTCACAAACTGTAACCAGCTTGTAAGCAAATATATGAGGTGGGGCTAATGCATGAGAGCCGTGCTCTCTCTGTGGTGCTTCTGAAAGAAGTCCCCTTCCATCATTCAGAGTGACACCTGCTTCTCCCGCTCCTTTAGAACTGCAAAGCACACGGAAGAGGTGGAGAAGGATACAACAGACATACAAGTGGGGACAGAGCTTAATTTACTGTTCCCTGAGGGCATGGGATACACTGATAAGAAGCAGTAAGAAGTAAGATTGTACATAAAGCATTT
Source organism: Eurystomus gularis (assembly GCA_013400335.1). NCBI lineage: Eukaryota > Metazoa > Chordata > Aves > Coraciiformes > Coraciidae > Eurystomus > Eurystomus gularis. The sequence goes on along the minus strand of VZZY01018564.1, from coordinate 311,030 downwards.
TTGGACTCCCAGGATATGGGTGCAAACTGAACCTTGGGTTGGACTCGCTATTTTTAATCATAAAACACTAGCAGCATAGCATGCTTCTGGGTTCTTCAACAAGACGGTATAAAGATGCAGCTCAGAACCAAATTGCATAGCTTTCTGATGTACTTTTTAAAAAAACATACGCCTGTTTTTAAGGTCTGTGTCAGTTATACTCTCATCTGCTTTAAGAGGGTTCACGTTGAGAAGAGAGATGCTGTTGTGTCAGAAAGTAACTGTAAAGCTGGAAAAATCTGGGAAAAAATAATTTATGAAGGCACATGCCAAATACTAATCTTCAGTGGGTGTAAGTGGAAAAGGTGATTTTTGCTGGATATAGAGTGCTAAGCAGCCGCCCCTGCTGCAGCACTAGAGCTGAGCCTTACCTCTTTTCCCAGGGACGGGGCAGAAGTTGGTGTTGCAGGCTCTCAGGACTGCTGGTTTCTGATGGGGCAAGCACCCAGTCGCTGGTCTTCCTTGGCGCAGGCACTGGACGCTCCGGGTTTGCACTCCCCCTCCACATGTTACCGTACACTGCAGAGAGGAAAAAAGTAAAAGCCGTCTTTCATTATAGAGACTCTCTGGGAGCCCGTGAAAGCCAACGGATAAACTTTCAGGGGTTTTGTGTGAGACTGTCAAAGCGAGCGAGGTCAGGATCGGATGTGTTGCTCTTCAGCAAGCCCCATCAGGACCAAGTTTTCAAAGATGTCTGCATCTGTTCTCCCTTCCTAAAGTTTGGTTATTTAAAGACTCAGCTGAAAATTTGGTTCCTCACTTAGGCTTTGAGACAGAAACCGAACATTTTAGAAAACCTGTTCCTGATTGTCTGTACTGATTTCTTTTGAACTCTGAGCCTCTGGGCCCAATCCTGCTGTCTGAATAGAGATAAAACTCCCATTGGAACTGTAATTATGGCAGCATCTGGGGAAAACCACTATGCATTTGGAGTAAGATCTATGAAGTATTTTAAAATGAGTAAGCCTTTTACTTGTATGTGTTTCATGAAAAGTTGTCTTTAAGATAAATGTGACCATTTTCATCTGATTACAATTGTCAGGCATACATTGTTTCATGTACATGTTATTAAATGAGTGTGTGTCTCATTGATATGTGCCTCATAAAGCAGATAAGTTCCAGAAATACAGAAGCTTGTTTGCAAGAATGTAGAAACAAATACAGACTGATCCTGTAATTAATCATAGTATTTAGGGAATTCCAGGCAATCTGTGCAGATGCTCAAATACACTGTGGATATGTAACAGTTCAACCACAGTGCAGTGCGAAGAAGACTGGGAAGAAAGTGTTGGGAAAAGCATGGAATGTAGTGCTTCTTGAGCATGAATAACATTTCTAGGTGACATTCTTCAGTTTCAGGACAAAGAAATGGGCTGCACCAAGTACATGATGGATGTGGACCAGCTGCATCATGTTTCAGTGGCTAAGTGGTGTGACTTTCTTTAGGCTATGTGCAGGAGGCACTTGAGGACTGGTAGTACTGGAGCTATCTCCTCCATACAGTTGGACATTGAGCTAGAGCACGATGTAAGACTGGAGCTAGCTTTAATCTCACATTGCAATAGTCACGGTGGTGTGGCCTTCAGCTTCTTACGCCTGCCAGGTGTTTGTGTCACTCCTGCAAGTGTTCATTCTGTGGCATATGAGACTGCAGCTTTTCCAGCTTTGGTGCTCTCTAAGCCCAGCACTGTAACCTCACCTTCTAATTATGGTGGGGACACTGTCCGTGAGTCAGCAGTCACATTGCAGTTGTTCTGTTCTTTAATGATGAGTTGTGAAAAGCACTAGGGGATGCTACTTGAGCTACTATGCAGAGAAACTTGCTCCTTTTGTAAGCTCCATAAAAGCCAAGCCATGAAATAGGGATGGAGAAGAGAGCACTCTGTCCAGCTGGGACAGGGAGGGAGAGGTGAGGAGGGTTCCCATTCCTACCTGCTGCCAGGGTGAGGAATACCAGCCAGACACCATGTTATACAACGTTTGCGAAGGACAGGCTCCCTTGTTACAAGCTTCTTCCAGGTCGATGTTTGGTTTCTTGATGTTTCTGCATCTTCTCTGAGGAAAGGTGATCAGTTTCCCATGGATGCTTTTCTCACTGCATTTTAGTTCTCGCTTTCGCACGCCTGGGCCACAGGAGGCTGAGCACTGCAAAGGCAAAGGACACCTTTGAAATCTGTGGGGGCACATTCAGATAAAGGAGAATGTGCCGTGTGCGAGAGACCCCGAAGTGTGTGAAACTACAAAGTGTTATATAACTAAAACCACAAAGACCATGTTCCGTAATGTGTAAGCTCAAACATGAATCCAACTCAGTCTTTAAAAACAAAGACATCAGGGTCCATCTAACTACATCTGGATGTGGAGAACTGTGTTTTTACAGCAGCTTGCCTAGAACACCTGATCTTCAAATGACAGCTCAGCTTTCTTTTCCCCGCATGCTTTGTGTATGTCCCTGAGTCAACGTTTCCAAGAGCAGCAAAGGCAGGCAGTGAGCCATGTGACTGCTCCACTCTACCTCGCTCCAGGAAGAAATCACCCACTGGAGTCGGTCATTCTTGGGGCAGCGTCCTAGCACGCAGGTCTGCTGGGATTCGGGTTTATGGTCTCTGCTGCACATACTTTCAGGCAAGATTTTAACCTTGGGAGAACCGGTACTTTCGCAGTAGACATCTCGTTTCTTAACGCCTCTCCCACAAGTCTTGGAGCACTGTGATGGAAAGAAATACTCATTTCAACCAGAGGAAATGAAAACTGACAGTATTTGTATTTTACAGCAGACCATAGAAACCATGGCTAATGTGCTGTGTAGCTGCCATTATAGTGTAAGTACACTTCAAATTCTATTGGTAAATAAGTAACAGTAACATCTGTACATTACTTCTAAAACATCCTTCTAAGTGCTTGCTTAATGTAAACGGTGAACTCTTACAGCCCCCATGAAGAACAGATAAGTAATATCTCTCTTCCGTAGATGAGGTAAGTTGGACCTGGGAGCAAAATGCTTTTTTCCCTGGACAGCATAGTTGAAAGCTGGTTCTAACCTCTCATTGCAGAATCTCCCACAGCAAGATGTTCTCAGCTATTTGTTATTTTGTCCTCACCTTGGCCTAGAGGGATGAGATAGAGGCAGAGAAAACTACCCAGGGAATCCATACATAACTCCTTCACCAAATGAATCTCACTACAAGACAGAATCTGATACAGGCAATGGTTAAGAAGTTTTACCAAAGGTATTTTAATTGCCAGGTTTACAACTGAAGCTTAGAACAAGCCACCAGTGAATAAATATGCACTGCTGAACTGTGGTTCCACTGAAAATACGTTCTATAGTTTTCATTGCCTTAGCATACAACAAAATGTGTGAAAGAGCCATTTCTGATGAAATGAAGAAATAAGCAGCCCTGAAATAATGCTGCCAGTTTTCCACCTTGTTGCATCCTCTAATTGTTCTTCTTTTTACTAATAATTAAGGGGCACATTCCAAGGCAGAATCCTACACGACCACCCTCTGTATTAAATCATTAATATTTTAAAAGGATTTCATAAAGCAGAGTTGTACTGAGGATGCAGCAGAAATATCTGCATGCTGAAAATCTGTGGGTTTAATCTTTCCCCCAAACAAACAAAAAACCTCCTTCCATTTAAAATTGCTCTGATTTGTGTAGAGCCTGGGTATTTTGCATTTTTACCCTCTTAATTCCTTTGAGCCTGTGATATAACAGCTTTCAGTTGAATCTTAAAATCTTCACTAACTCATTCTATAGGCCTGTTCATGACATTTCAGCAGGACTTGTGAACTTAATTTTCATCGGCCTGTTTGGAAATCCCCACTTGAACTGTACACCTCCTAAAGGGGGGGAAATGGCATTTTAAAAATTGTCTTTTTTATTATTTTAGAAGAAGGAAACTTTGAAAGTGTGAATGTGTTTGAAGACTGTTTTTCTTCTTTTTTTAAGTATCTAGTCATCATACCTGGTTTTGATAGTCTCCTGACACACTAAGGTTTCCTTCACAACTGGAAGAAAAAGTTTCTTTTTGAGTGTTAAAATTCTGTTAGGATGGACTATTGAGTAGTTCCTCGTCTGTCAGAGGACATGACGGGGCACGCCCTGGAGAGGCAGTCTGTGCTTCTCAGCTGGGAGTGCTGAGGTCAAGATGTTCTTGGACACCTAAAGAGTAACAGTACCGAGAAGTGTACACAGAAGTAGTAGATTTTTCAGTAAATTTAAGTCCACCTTGAATCTCACTTAAATGAAGATGGGAAAATAAAAATATTGTAGCTCCTTTGGATAGAAGTGTAGTGTCAGCTCTCTCGGATCCCAGATTTCCCAGCACTTCATCTGTCCTTACATTAACAGTTCACACCAGCACCAACAGCCGTGAAAGAAGGAGCAGAGATGAGTTTTGTGTGAGCCTGTGTGTTTTGTAACGGGGGCTGGGTTACTGTCAGGCTGTTTGCAGGTTTGTAGAGCAGGGAGTGTGCATGCAGGAATCTGCCCAGGGGTTTATGCCCTTCATGGCAATTAACTGCAGCAGAACTCTATCTGCAGTGGAACAGTTACTCTAACAAAGGGAAAAGCACAGAAGTGATTAGTGAATGCGTAAATGTGGATTTATCAACCCACAATTCACATGTGTGTGTATTAATGTGCAGCTCTAACCCCGAATACTTCTGCATTGCTTAACTGCCTGTCATCTCTGAGGAAAGTTAATCTTGCTGTGGGAAGTAATCTCAGAGGGGGGTTAATGGCTTTGAAGAATGCATAGAGCCTTAAGTTATGAAACCAGAAAAAATCATCCCTCTATTTGTATGGACCAAAAAGGACACCGTGTGTCCACTTCTGGGAAGCCCTCCTGCCCGAGCACTTAGGAAGCCTAGTTACAATATATACATCGATTATATGTTACCTTCACTAATAGATCCACTTGGAAGTTACTGATCTTCACAAAGCTTGCACTGTTCTTTTTGAGCAGAGTTTTTGGAAATATTTCCGTTATGCCAGCAGAAAAAAGTGCAAGTTTTTCCTCAGATTACCTGAGACCAGTGGCCAGGGCTCCATTCAGGTGGGCATTCCTGACTATTGCACATCTGCACCTGGGTAGGGGTGCTGACAGGACACAGGGAATGGGCCACCACCTCCTCTTTTTGGAAAGCCCTTTTCTGGACACACTGAATGAGACGACTTTGTTGCCCTCCTCCACAGGATTTGCTGCATGTGCTCCATTCACCTGTTGACCAGCTTAAAGGAGAAGATGTGTGTTGGAAACACAGGAGTCCGATTAGCTTTATAAAAACAATACATGCGAACCACCTATCAAATGGGAGCTGTTCAGGGACCCTGCTTAGCCCGTTCTCCCGATGTACCGGTATCTGTTCAAGCAATCAAAAAGCCACAGTTACAGCATCTCTCGTCAAAGCATGGAACATTCTGCTAGGGATGAAATGCAAGTCACACAACTAGAAAAACTACTAATAATTATTTATAGTTCCTGTCTACCAGAGCCAGCTAGCTTGTGAATCGGACCTGGAATCCAGAATTCCGTGGGGACCGAGGGAGATGCTGCCATTGAGGCTGGTGGAATATCCAGAAGATCTAATGGTCTGGCTAACAAATCACTACTCCTTGGTAACCACGTCTGTGCGTTTAATTGAAAAAAGAGTCACTTTAGCTGCTGAAGAGACCTCCAAATAGATTAAGAGACCCGAGGCCAAAGGAAGAAGCCACATAGATGGAGAGAGAATTCTGTAAATCAATAAGGTTTGATTATTGGAAAGTTCTGCCCTTTCTTGTTACATTTTTTTCTTTTCACATCTCTCAGAAGACAGGGTGGAGAAGGAAGATTCACCTACGCTGATATAAGGGAAAAGCTGGTGTGGCAGGGAGAAAATGGGGCCAATTTAGCTGAGCATGTACCTCCCAGCGCACTTGTGAGCAGACAGACTCACGCAGGGCGACAAATGTCGGCATGGTTCTGTCCAGTGGCATTTATGTCAAACCTCACTGGCCTCTATTCACAAAAAAGAACTTGCTTGCTAAAATCAGCAATCCTGTCATTAGTGTCTTGAGAATGTAAATGTCTTCAGACTAATGCATTTGGCAGACAGATGATGTGGAATCTAAATAAAACCGAGGAAATGTAACCAGCAAAAGCTGTTGGGCAGAGCCCTACCCCAGTCACAGGCATGCTTCAGTTATGCGTCATGTCACTGAAGCTACCCCAAGTCTGAAGAATTCTTGCCAATTGCTTCGGACACGTTCGGTTCTGAAATGTCAATAGCTGCTCAGTACTTCTGTTACGGAAGCACTGAGTGGGTCTCCAGCCTTTGTGGAACACTGCAAACATACAACCAAGTGTCTGTCCTCAAAGGCTTACAATGTAAGACTATAAATACCAACTAGGTAGGAAAACAGAAGTGAAGAAACAAAGGAAATTATGAATGACTAAATGATTACTCAAGTTGAGAGCTCTCATTCAGAGACCCAGCACTGAAATTAAACCACAGATTTCAAAAGAGTAGTTTTACAAATTTTTCATAAAAACAGTACTACAAATTTTTAATAATTTATGCCACAGAAAAGGCTCCGAAATCCGACTGCCTGGCCTGTCCTACTTCTGCAGCTTCTCACAGCATCAGTCCTGTGACCACTGGACTAGCTGCTCACATACAGTTTTAATGACAAGAAAGCTTTTCTTTTTCTTTTCATACCGTGTGAAAGATGAACAGCATCCCCTTTGCCTGTCTGTTCACATCTGCCTGAAAACAAAGCTAATTTTAATTTGTAAAAAAATTATAAAAAGCCAGTTTTGGGAAAATCCCTTTGGGAACAGAAGAAATCCCAACTCTCAGTCTGGTAACTTCAGTAACTGCCAAAAGTAGTGAGAAATATAAAAAGCACTAATTTAAGGACAAAGAAATATTGATGTGAAAAGTCAGTAGTTATGTGATTCTAGAACACGTCAGAAGTTTCCTTTTTGTCTGATTTATAATTATTTGGACTACTGCAATACAAACTTCTGGAAAAAATTTACAGTTCTATCCATTTTACAACTTTTAATTAGTTTGCCTTGATGTTTCTGACAACGGCAATGGGTAGAGCAACCAAAAGTGTTCGTTTTAAGAGTTTATTCACCATAACTGCCCGGAAGGTTCCCCTCTTCACAGAGGACAGGGCAGTAAACCTACTTTAATGTCCTCTAGTAAACTGCCGTTTTCCAAGATTATCTGGGCTGTGCTCCAAGAGTATCTTTCATTAGCTCAAATAACTAAATAATTATGACCAGATTTGGCAGCTCTGAAATCCAGCAACAGCAGTGTGCAGTACTGATGCCTTTCTCTGTTCTTACCGTTAGGACAGTAGTTTGTTCCTGCTCAGACTAATAAGTCTTTGTTCTTATGCAGTAATTATTCTTCACTGACCTTTACAAGTCTGGAGCCTCTTTTATGTCACAAAACTGACACGCTTGTAGCTCATCTATTATTCACCTCCTTCCCTTGCCCATTACACTTTGCGTATTTGCTTTACGTGCTGGCTATTAAACATTCTTTGTTTTCTCCGTGGTATTTATTAATATTACATTTTTTTATTTTGGCAGTCTCAGTTTTATGGGAAATACTACATGTCATGACATTGTGGGCAGATCCTCAGCAGATATTATGGGATAGTTTCACTCAGCTGAATGACAATCTGTTAATTTTAGACATGGCCCTACGTGCAGATCCTCCATACATTAATGTATCCTAAGGATTTTTAAAATAATTAATTAGTGAGTTGAATTGTTTTTCCATAGAGGCGGCTTGGGGCTTTTATGTTCTTTCTTTCTGTATTCTTTAGGGTTCAAGTCATTAATTGTGTTTCAGAGTTGTAAATCTAAGAATACCAGAGCAATTTCAACGTGACAATGTTGCGCTGCATCTTAAAATGGATATTCAGCATTTTCAGTGAAAGGTCTACCGGTGGGTGTTCAAAATACATTGACTATTAACTCTGGTTAATAGAAATGGAAATGTTGTGTGTGGTCAACAGAAATGAATATGATTTTGGTGAAGCTTTATAGCATAACAATGCCACATCAAAACCAAGGTAACAGCTTAAGAAGACTCCAGGGAACATCATGGACAATGCATTTCTGTGTACATGATACTGAGTTCACTGGGTAAAAATAGTTCTGGCAGAAGATAAGTCACATATGGGAAGATGGTGTTTGGCTACAAAGATTACTTAAAATTGGTATTGAGAAAATAATGTGGCTAAACGCAATCTGAAGAAACTGCTGAAGCAGGAACATGGGGCTCTCATGTCACATGTTACCCTTATTTAAACCTTACCTCTCTCGTTTTTGTGGTCATAGTGTATAATTTGCTATTTGCATTTTGTGTACTCTGCTGTAATCTTTAAATTTTGCAGGAAATTCCAAACTATCACTTGACTATTTTTTAGTGTGTTCAACATATTGGAAACTATGGATTTTAAGTTTAAAAAAAAGCTACTGCAGAACATATAAATCTTTTTGCTTTGCCCCGTCATCCTCTCCTGGACTGGGGGAGATGAGGAATGCTATCTATTAAACCTCATTAAATGTGTTATTTTATGAAGTATGGGAAGGGGCTTAGCCAATGGCTTTTACCACCCATTGCTTTTATCGCTGCAGAGTAAAACCAGCAGATGACACCAGCTCTGGAGTTTTCCTCCATTTCCTCTGCCTTCTGCTGCCTGTGCACTTGAATGCATCTTCCTCTCTCTTTCCCACTGAAACACTCTTCATCTTTTCAGCATATTGCTTCAGAAGATCACCTGTTCTGGAAGTCAAAATGTCTTGTCGAACATAGTACGGCTTTTCTGATCTCTAGTTCAAAATTAAAGTAATGCTAAGTTTGCAAAATCCGGATCCAAAAGTGAAAAAAACCAGCAGAAGGAAGACGGCCAGTATGTCCTTAATTCTACCCGTTTATATTCTAAGCCACATAATACTGTGTTTAATTATATGAGCACACAACATTTTTTTTTCCAAAGGACCCCTACTACAGCTACTATAAATCAGTGCAACTCCCTTGTTTTTAAAGGAGCTCTATTGATTTAGACCAGCTGGATTCTAAATGCTTATCTAATGTCAGTGTCTTCCTCTGCATCTCAGCTTTCTTAAGTCTTTATTTAGAAAATAACATTGTTCACATAGGCAATGTCTTTGTATTTATTTTTGTGGGCACCAGGAGCATTGCTGATGATTTATTTGGTTTAGATACAATACTCTGTGGGACATTTTGTCCAAAAATCACTAATTACACTTCACAAGCTTCTTTTAACCTAATCTAATATGTGGAATCTGAGTCAAGGGGCCAAGCTTCCACACGGGGAGTAGCACTTTACTCAGGAAATGGTCTTATTGATTCAAGGTGAGTAAAGGTGGCAGAGCAGGCCTCTAAGTAACTTAGATTTACTCAGTGTCACATAGCTAACCCCAGCATGGTGACAGAGCTGCAGGCAATCCTCAGGAGGTCTTGCTTAGCCACATTAGAAATACTGCCTCTCCTATTATCATTGGGCAGAAGCCTACACAACTAACGTTTTTAAACTGTTACTGTTTTACGTTACAGAACAAAAGTGGGTTCATCGAGCAGGCGATACAATTCTGTGTGCCTGTCAGAGAGGACATCTTTCATGCAAACTCACTCGTAAGATACAGTGAAAAGGTACAAAAATACAGAGAACTTACTATGCTGGGCAGGGATTAGTATTGCATAGTTTTGTTTCAGTTAAAGGCTTTGTCCTCGGGCCACAAAAGGAGGAATTAACTCGTGTACGATGATCTTCTAAACAAATTGCTTTTGCTGTAATGTGTCCTGTGGAAGTATTAGAAAAAAATACAGTAAAATAAACTTTTACTCAAAATGTAAGAGAAAAAGAGTAGGGAAGAATTTTAACTAAACAAGTCCAAGCTCATCCTTGGTACGTTTCCACCGACTTGAACTACATAAAATAGGATTTAATTTGGCATCATGTTTTTACTCATTTCCTTCTCTGTAACATAGGTAATACTGAAGTCAGATGAAACAGTTATAAACAGCGTATTTGCAGAATCTAACCCCAGCAAAAATCAGTAATTCTTCAAATCCTGATTCCCTCGCAGTGCTTGCGTAGAGCTCTCCTTGTGCACTTGCAAACTGCAACAAAACATTTTGCAACTTTTGACAGTATATCTTTACAGGCTTCAGGATCCTGCAGGTTCCTGTACCTAAACTCTCTTGTCAACATCAGGACAGATTACAGAGAAGGCTACAAATGCCTCAAGAGATGAAGTGATGTTACAGATTCATATTTAACTGAGATGTATCATTCACCTCCCACATGGTTCATTGGGCACAGCAAGTCAAATCTGGAAATAACAGTTGTTTCCATCATCTTTATATCTGTGCTGCAACCTTCATTTGTTTTAAAGGGAGGCAAGAAATATACAGCTGTCATATTTTATGTCTGCAGTGCTCCTGCTGGGTCTTTCTTCCATGAGCGATTTACTGAGATGCTGTGAAGTCTGACAACACACTAGTAAGATATTCCTGAATTTCACTTGGCCTTGCCAATACAGGAGCAGAACGTGGTGCTTCCTTCCCTACCCAGTCCTAGTCTGTGGTATTAAAGACAACTGCATCACACAGTCTTATTTGTATGGCCCAGTTCCAATTTAAAGGCCTCTAGAATTTTAATTCTCAATTCTTTTTGCAGGACTTCCCACATGCCAGTTTTCAGCTTTCAGTGCATCCCAGAATTGCTGTCCCTGGCAGAACATCCAGGATGTAGAAAAATGAATAGGTGGTCTGTGCAAAGCAGGTACCTAAAGGAATATGGCAATAGGAAACCCTTAGCTTGTACAGAATTCCAGACTCTGACCTCCCAGAGCTCACGTATTTATAATTAAACGCTGAGAAGATCAGGGTGTAACTGTCAGTAAAGGTCTTGATAATATTTTAGTCTTCAATTACTCTCTACAGATAAGATAAGTTTTACTCATTATTTGGTGTCTTTCCCAAATTGCAGCACCATCAAAGCACATACTGAATTCCCACATTGCTCCATCCGCAAGATCTATCATATGCATACGGGCTGACCTGAAGGAAAAAGACTGAGTCACCAAAGGAAGCATGAAGGTACTTCATCTATGCTGTAAGTTGTCAGATCTAAGTGTTCAGTGTAGCCCCTGTATGTATTGATACGTTTGCAAAATTAAAGGCAGCTGAAATATTTGACAGGCTTTAAAAAAATGACAAAGAGGAGGATGGGAGAGTTACCACCTACCACCACCACAAGTAGCGGAGCACTCCGACTGCACCGTCACCCAGGAGTAGCTATGCTTTTTGACAGATGTCTTGTTTTCACTGTTGGTTTTGGAAAATGTGTATTCCCAAGCAATCCCAGGATTTTTGCCTTGTAACAGGATCTGTAGAGGGGTATTTGGGGTTTGTTTAAAAAAAGGGGGGAAGGGGTGAAAGAAAAAGAAAAGGATTCTGTTATTCTGAAGGAAGATGAACGAAATGTGATGCACACATATTTATACACACCATGTTTCTGAGAGAATTTCCAGGACACCTGATTTTTCAGTAAACTAAAAACCATCAACACAATTCCTAAACAGCCGAGTGTTTGCTTAGGCTAACATCTTGCAGGGCATTAACAGGTGAGTGCAGGAACACAGGGTTCAGCATGATGCTCCTTCCAGTCAGGAGGCATTTCACTGGGTTGGTGAAGCAGAAATGCCTTCGGTAGATGTGCAGTCTCACGGAAAGACTCCTGGCAGTGCAGGGTTAGTCCCTGCCCTGCCCCAGCTCTCTGCTCTGCTCCTGCAGCTGGCCCTTCACAAGTGGGGGCTCCCTGGCAGGTGCTGGGGTTCGCCTGTGGCAGCGCAGTGGGTGGACTGAGGCTCTGTGGGTGGGAGAAATTTAATTTCTTTTAGTAAGTGAAGCCCAGGTGAGCCTTCCACAGTGCCTTCTACGAATGAAGAAGCCTTTGCCCATTGAGTAAGCAGGACTCAAATGCTTTACTGAGAGAAGCTTGAGCAAAGCTGTGCGGGGACTGGGAGCAGAGGTGGTTACAGATGGCTGCCTCAGTTCTTCAGGCTGAGGGTACAAAATAGATTTTTATTTCTTTTTCTAAAAAAAAACATCTTTCTATGTGGACTGGTGATAAATTTCGTTTGGGACACCCTCAACTGGTATTTTTCTCATGATGATTGAAGCTTCAGTCTAGGAGAGGATCTGTCCCTGGGTGTCTACAAGGGAGAAAGAATTGGAAAAATATTTTTTTCATTATTTTAGCATAATGTGTTAGAAAATTTAGGGAAAGTGTGATTACTGACTGTAATAACAATCTTTGTCATTTAACTCAGGGAGCCTAGCTCTCAGGGCTGTACTATTTTAGTGCTGAATTATATTGCAGTTTTCATGTAGACAGCTTTCTAAAATTCACTGTATTCATTTCAAGTCTGAATTATAATCAATGCAAGATGCATGAACATCTGACACATACCTAAATTTGGGGAGAAATTTCTATTTAACAACATTTATTTTAGAAAGTGTTTTTGGCAGCAAAGTGCATTTATATTCATACTTAATAGAAAAAGTGTGAGAGTTTACAGTTACAGAGCTCTGCTAAGTTTTAATTCTTCAATATGGATCTGGTCATACCAATATAAAGAGCAGGTGCAGTTCACCTCAGTTCCTCAATATGTTTTTTGATAAGCACTAGCATCTCAAGTACAATTTCAGTCTGTATTAATGATCACCATCCAGACTATTAATAAATTATCAGTTAAGTTCATATAATGTCTAACTCGAGTGCTTAAGCAATCCATGTAGGTAGAACTGATCTCTGTATGGCTTGATTTCATAAAATAGCAACAAACTTGCATTTATGTTGTTTAAGACCAAGAAATAGAAAAACAATTTGAAATGTAGCCAAGGTTTTTAAGTTATTCTGAAAACACTACTGGAATTCTATTGGAAAACAGAAATTACCCATGACAGTGAAAATTCAGACCAAAATTATATGACCTTCAGCTCAATAATGTTGAGCACAGGAAGGCTCTGAATTGCATACTGTTTACTCCTCTAGGAGAAGGAAAAACAGATGCTGTATTTTCTATTCTTATTATCCAAAGATTTGATTTCAGTCAGTGAACCTTAGTAATGCCCCAAACTGTGAATATAGCAACTAGGACTGTAAAAGGCAAAATGCTTCCAAAAGAATTGGAGAGTACGTGCCTTCTCATTGGAAGGGACAGATCAGAAGATCCTCCAAGCACGGGTAAATTAAAGTACTTCATGTGAAAGTTTTCATCTCACCCATCCAAGCTTAATTCATGAGCACCTTAGAATCCCTGTGAGATTATGGAAGAAATAAATCTGAGAGTGATTACTGACCTCTCTATTTTTACTGAATATTCTTGATAGAAATAATATTACTATATCTGCTCTAGAGGTGAGTCATATACATACGTATATATCACAAATATTGAACAAGAACAGGATTAAAATCAAACACTCTGAAGTCAGGAAACATTAGAATTGAGTCTGCTGTGCTACTTGACACTGTCCTGCCCAGATGCGCTCTGAATCTCTGGAGCTCATGCTCTCTTTCCAGAAAGCCTCTGTTCTGTGCTCACAGCACACGGGACTCACTAGGAAGCATATTACAAAGTTTCCATATTTTACTTTATGCCCATTCGTCGCTGTGTGGTTCTGTGCCCTATTTGCTATGCTCTTTTCAAACCGTTACCAGTGTAACTTTTTTCAGGACCTTTCTTTTTTCTCTGGCTGTTCATCACTATCTGATGTGAATGTTTTATAAGATTTAACAGTCCCTTCAAGTGAAGGTGGGTATCTTTTCTATACAGTTTTTTATTTTTAGAAAGCTGTCTGACTGCTGATAGTAAAAAGTCCAACTCTGTTTAAACAGCTGTTCCACAGTCACTTTGAATCTTGAACCTCAAGTCCATGGGCATTACAGTTTCTAGAAAAAACAGGTTTCAATAATGTGTTCACTCACCTGTCATTTTCTTAAGCACAAATTGAGAGAAATTATCTAATGTGTAAAGTTTCAGAACATGCACTTCAGAAAAAAATAGGGTGCGTCAACCCTAATAAGAGTTGAGCCCTGGAAAACTACTCTTTAATTAAACCAATTCCTTTCCTGGTTCTTTCTACAGACCAGACCTCAAAATGCTTTAGTTTGCTTTTACTCATTGGAGGGTCCTACGAGTCCAAGGTACTAGTAGAGACCTCACTATCTTAGGTAGCCAGAAACACTTTCAGAGAGTACCTTTATTTTCTGGATAATATATGAACAGTCAAAGTCAGATTTCCTCTTTCCTGATCCTATGAGGATGCACTTTCTTCCATTTCAGTAGGTGCTCTGTGTTTCTTCAAGTGCAGAGGATGAAATTCTATCTGGCCTTTTAGTAAGTTGTGTCAAAAGAGGAGGGGTTTTGTCCATACCTCAAGACCCTGTGGAATGGTTAGCCCTTGTCTCATTTGATTCTGACAATGGTCATAAAACTGTGCTATGTCAGTGGCCAAAAAAAAGTAAAGTTTAAAACCTTTCTAATAAAAATATCTTGAAGTATTAGACTGAACACTTGTTTTCTGAAAGTGCTCTTTGTGATAGTACAGGCAAGAAGCAGACCGAACGTGTCCTGAACAGAACTCAGACATGGAAGAGGAAGGATGGGAAGATAGAGGTGGCAACCAGTGTTCCTCCTGTTAGAGCAGTATTCTGGTGCTTCAGCAGGGTGTTGGGAATGAAGAGCAAATGCTCTCGGACGAGTTAGAACAAGACATGTTAGCATCTATCGCTTCAGAGAACAACCACACAGTGATGTAAGGAACTCGCATCCTCCAGCTGAGTGAGTGTCTGGGGGTGAATCCTGCACCCCAGGCAAGCTGGGCCATATGTGTTTTAAGACCTTGGGCTACACCCCCTTCTTGTGCAGTGGAAGGCAGACACAGTTACGACAGGCAGATGAAGTGAACTTCCCCTGTGTTTCCTGGCCAGCAGCCAAAGCTAGAGCGCCTTCCTGCCCAGCAGACTACAAGAGGGAATGTTTACAAAGCAAGAGCTGCATCACAGTCGGATCTCTTTATCTCCTGCATCATCCCAGCTACATAGAAAAAGGGCAAAACCAAACTCTGGAAAAGTACTGGAGACAAAATATTGCAGGGCATAGAACCATACACTTTAAAGTCCCTGGCACTGGACTGAAAAATAAGTGTACAACGTATAACATTCAACCAAGTTTTCATCAGGAATGCAATACTATTGCAAAGTTGCAATTTTGCCAAAGTAATGAGCATATAAAATGTTTTCTATCGTATTTTCAAGCATTCATTATAAAGTCCTTTCTTAACAACCCAATAACTGAAGTCTGCATACACGGCCAAGTTATCAGACCTACAAATTTGGAAAGACCTCCAGTGCTAGTCTACTTAACTGGATGCATTCCAGCATCTTTTCAGCCAACTGGCATTTGCTCCCAAATTTACAGCTGGCAAACAACCTCCTTAAACATTTCCAGTTCCTCAATAGAACTGTTTAATGTCTACCTTTAACACACCAACCACCTGACTTCAGACACAACACTCAGCAGCTCTGACCGCAGGGCGCAGAGTTATAAAATTTACAGCTTCTTGAGTTTGAAAACCACAGACTCTACGGCTGGAATCTGCCAGATCTATTCTGAAGGAAAAGAACTGCGGCTTTTGCTTAGGGCACAAAATGTTAAAACAATGGATAAATTGAATTCTCCTGAGTAGAGAACCTTTTCCTTTTGCTGCTAATTTTGATTTCAAAGCTAAACCAATAAATTTTCTGAACTAGTTGTGCATCTGCTCCTTTGTGTGAGATTTTTTTTCCCATGGTTATCCCGAGTTTCCAATACAATACTCCCTGTTGCAGGTCAAATTTTTGAAGATTCTATCAACATTGCTTTGTTATGATTGACTCTGCTTTTCAGGTGTCTTTTATCGTAAAATGTGTATGTGAAGTTACACTGAATTAAAAGAGATTAATTTACACCAGATAAACTCCTCTTTCTTCCATAATATTCTGTCCAATGTGTAGGAAAGCATGCGAATGCTTGGCATCTAACAGGCTGAAAAAATGACTCATTATCTCTGTGAAGGACTAACAGACATTCACAGATCACGTACAGAGTGAAGCTGAGCACAGACAGAAAGCAGGTAAAGGAACAGCTGCTGTGTTAACCAGTAGGAGCAGATGGAGACGTCTGTCTGCGCGGAGGACTAGTGCCCGGCTGTGTTACACTTGCAAGACCTGCAGTGTTTCTCCACTGTTTCTCCACTACATGCTCTTTAATAAATATGGGGACAGCCAGCATCCTAAGCCAGATTCCGATTTCTCTGTTCAATCAAGATTAATTCAATCAACTTTTATAATGTACTCTCTTTTCAGTAGGATAAATCTAAGCACGCAGCATGTGATGCTGATGGAAAACTTTAAAACAGGTTTTAAAAGAGGACTGTTGTCTTGGATGGGCAGTTATTGGATGTGGTCCTTGACAGTGGCTTACACCAGGATCTTGAAAAGAAAGTGAGAGAACACCTGTCTGGAAAGCACCAGGAAAGGAAGAATTACCCATTGGTTACTTAAGCCAAACCTTAAAACAAAAGGGGTTTTATCCCTTCAATATTTCTAAAGTCATTTTAAACACAATCTTAACTAAAAGCTTATGACAAACTACTGTTTTTCAAGAAAGTCCACTAAGGTCAAAGAAAAGCAAAGCGTATCCTTGAAAGGTCCTGTATGATCTCATTTCTACTTCAGCTGTTTTAAATTTATCTTCTGTTGTTACTGTGTCTCCATTTTTTTTTACTGTTCACATGCTAAATGTACAACCTTGAGGGATACTGTCCAGCTAATCTCTGCTCACTAAAGGAGAACCCTTTTATCCGTTATATTGAAGCAACATCTGTATCTTATAAGCACATCTTAGCTCTCTTTAACTTACTTTCTCTTCAGGGGAAATCAGTACAAATTTATCATCTAGTAGCTAATAATAAATGTAATGCTTTATAACAGCAACTTGGCTTTCTCGCAGTGGTAGCCAGATCATCGGTAAAATCATTCCACCTGGCCTCCTTTCTCTTTTTTTTCCATTATTGATAAAGAGGAAGTGATTTACTGGTTTTAATTAGACATGTTCCTGCCTTGAAGCTCCATTCACCTTCTCTTCCCATGAATGTCCGCCCCTTTGCAAAGCATCCTCTCCATCTGTCAAAATAAGCTACCTTTTTTCACAATTTATTGAGTCAATAGTTCACCAAGTTTGAGGTGAACTTCAGTGAGGATCCTATCTCATCCTGAAAAACTTTACAGGGCTTTCTCAAATCGTACATGACTTTTTAAATCGGGCAATTCTTCATCTGTTTATTGATACATTAAACTCTTGTGTTTTTAAGTTAGTTTAGCAGTCCCTTGCCATGCAGTATTTTTCATGCCAACATAGCAGTTCAGTTCCTCTTACCCTTTCAGAGTCTTTCTCTTAATTTCAGTGAGTTGTGGAGGGTGACTGTTTCAACAAAGGATGTCACGTGTGAAGCTCATGCGAGCTCTGTACTGATAGAGGCCTGTGATGGCCCCGTCCCTTGAGCTCTGCTAGCTTCTTCTGGAAAGTATTTTCTGCACTCGGTGGTGCCCACTGGCAGCCTTTATTTGCAAAGGTAGATAAGCGGATTTAAATGATGGATTTACTGTTTGTTTCTCATCAAGTTAAATATTTTTCATTTAACAGCAAAACAGACAAGGTCTTTAAATTGCAAGTGCTGACCTTAGATTACCTATGACCAAATGACAGATCAATGAGCTGAATACATTTGACTACATTTAAGAAAAATTCCAGCATGTTTCCATTTAAGATGAGACAATTATGCTACAGAAAGCATATTTTTAAGAACTGGTATTAATTTTGGATCTGGATTATCATTTAACTATCATATTTCTACTCCTTTAACCATTGTCTGTTATTTCATCTAACCTGAATCTGATCATTTTGGGAACTGCCTTCTGAATCCATGAATATCTTTCATTTCAGCTTTTACTGGTTTCTACAAACCCACCATCATCCAAGTATCCATAATACTAACTCACTTCAGAAGGATACAGATACACAAATTATGAAGGGCAGTGGTTTCCTGGCCTTCCCTCCACCTGTGAAATTAATTCTTGATCAATCCAGAAAGAGTACTGGTGAATTCTAAAATCTCACTATGTATTTACACTTCCAGTAGTTGTGCTTAGGAAATAGTATTAGTCCTTCTCATTTAATTCCACATTCTTCTCACAATGTTCTCCTCCTTGTCAGAATATATGTGGCCACTATAATTTGTATTTTTTCTCCCACAACCTAGTTAAATGACAGATTCACTGCCTTCTTTGGAATGTCTCCTTCCCATAATCACATACATAAAATATGTAAATATATATGTGTATTTATGTTTTTGTGACATTCCAGGGTAAGTAAGAAATGTACTTTATCAATCTTTTTCTTGTCTCTTATCCATTTTTGAATAGTGTTTAGGACTTTAAAGTCCAGTGAAGTGATACATGCTCAGCTGAAGTATTGAAAAATACCTGCATAGGAACATAATAAGATGCAAATACGAAACATTCCGTAGAGCTGCAAGGCTGAACTTGTGATATGCAAGACAGCAGGGAATTTTAAGATTTCTTTTTCTTATTTGGGTTTCCTCCTTCTCACTTAATACATGCTTCAGATGTCTCTTTCAAGAAAATACTTTGGGGAATGACTGCATTTCAAAGGCAGTGATTGCCTTGAGCGCAGACTTGCCAGGCCTGTCTGGACCCATACCCGGAGAGCACTGGTCCCATCCTCTCCTGAGTGTTGCTCACAGGATGTGCATAACCTGAACTTTCTGGATACCTGCAGGATGATCTGCGTTCAGAAACACAGTCGAAAACCTGAACCATTTGAGTCTCCACGCAAATGTCTAGCAGAGCTATGACTACAAAATTAAACAGGCACAAGATGTGTTAATCTGTCTAACTACAAAACCCTTATATTTTCTGACCACCAGAATAATAACAGTTCCTGTACTTACAGTGCAATTTTTTCAATTTCTCAATACCTGCAGTGTTCTTTTTTACAAGGGCTTGCACTGAATTCTGCAAAAAAAAACCAGTCTAGAAAATAAATATTAAATTTCTTTCGAATACAACCTAAATAAAAAATAAAGGAAAAAATATCTGAAGTTTACAGGAAGAAGGTGAGGTCTGAGCCCTGGAAAGCTTTATCTTATTGAAAACCAATTTAACCGGTTAAAAAATTTCTGGCAGTTGTATGCTCCTTTGAAAATTCCAGATGAGAGAAAAATGGACACAAAGCTACAATGTAGCATGCTTAAAATCTCTTTTTTTTCTCCTTCTGTCAGTTTCTGGTAGTTCCAGTCAAAGTAGGATTTGTTTCATTATTACTGCTGCGAACAGATCTTCAGCAATATGTGTGTTTTCCCATAAAAGCATATTTCTTTAGTTTTCATTGGCATTTTTGCTGCTTAGAGTTACTGATAAATCATAAATAATGCAGATCTCTGAGCACTCAAAATTTTGTATTTTTTTCAGAATTCAGCTTGTGGAATGTTGCTTAAATTATTGAAAGGAAAAAACATTGTAACTACAGCTCATAGGTATATATAATTGGGGAATACGTAACTGTAAGGTTTTCAGTTGTTAGAGTCTTACCAGTGCCAGTGGTGTAGGTATTTCAATAAAAATACAAGGGAAGTTTAAATAAGCTCTCAAAGGAGTAATAGCCTCCAGTTAAATGTTAAATCTTAATAAAACTGTTTAGCATAATTTGATAGGATGAAAATAGAAGTGTTATTTGGCATTAAAATTCTTCTCTTTAATCTTTATTCTGCAAAGTATGTGCACAATATGCAGCCAAGTCATCTTGCAGGCAATTTATTATTCATTCTTCAGCTCTATAATAATACAGTTCAGTCTACTTTGTATTATGACAAAAAAGATTCCTGAGAGTTCGGCTTAACATTTCATAGTGTTTGTAAGTGTGCTTGTTTCTTTGGTATAAAGCTGTTTTGGAGATGATCTGCAGACAGGGAAGCATGTCTGTAACTTGTAGACCAAACTCGTCCTTGGACTAAAGCAGCCCTGTTAACATACATACCCAAAATAAAAATTCTTCGAGTGAGAAAAAATGTTTTTAAAAGGCATTGCAAATTGTGACAGTAATTTGTGAAAACACACACCCTTAGCCCATGTCAAACTGTCTGTTCTGAAACATGTGTTCATCCTAAAGTACTTTAACATGTGTTCATGGTCTGTGAACTTCAGTGGTTCTTGAGATACATTTAACTACACCACTCAATCAGTAGAATTGCAGTAAGGCTCTTCAGTATTCCAAATAAACACTTTACTGAATAGTTCTGCAAGTTTAAATAATCCTTGAAGAATGTATTTCACGTCATGGTCTATACTTACTGTGTTTCTTAGTTTAACAGAACAAAGCTGCGTAGGGGAGACGGGACGCAGAGCTCTCAGCTGCCCGCTCCTGCTGAACTTCTGCAGTTTGCCGTTACGGCGCTCTACGATGGGGTGAAGAACCACAGATTGCTGCTGCCTCAGAGAACAGGCACAGCGCTCGCCCTCATGCTCCCCAAGTGCACGGCAGAGAAAGCTACGTGTTCGGTAGGGAGCGGAGCAGAGGGTTGCTGGAAGGTGCGGGAGGGAATTGAATCCCATCTGGGGAGGGCTCCTTCCTTCTCACAGGGAAGGATTCATCAAAACAGTCTTAACAGATGAGTTACAAAGCCAAGGATTTGCCAGAGCTTTCTACAAGCTAATGCAGCTAAGAGGGAGTAAAGATGTTCTGATGCATTTTAAAAGAAAGTCTAGTAAAGTAACCTACTGCAGAGGGAACAGAAGTTAGCAGCCACTTTCAAAATGGTAACACTGGAGCAAACCATGTAAATATGAAATTTACTTTCTACTCTAAATCTAGTTTCAACATCTGGCAGAGTAGTTGATACAAATGTGACTGAGAGATAAATTTGTATAAAATTCATTATTTTAGATGCAATCACCAATACAACTGAATCAGTTGAAATTACACAGGAGCCCATGTGTGGGACTTTGACCATCTCTGTCCCACGGTAGATGTAAAAATGGCTACGTGCACCTGCAGTTTCAGAAGCATGATTTGAAACTGTCGCCATTGAGCCCTGCCATACTGTTAGATTTAAGTTTTACATCACTGAATTTTATGGTGTACCACTTATGGGATGCATTGATGATCTCTGTTACCATTGTGCAGCAACTGAGAAATAACACTGTATAGCGTGGTTTATGCACCTTCCTTTTGACTGAATTTGTAACAGTTTAGTAAACGTCAGACCTTGATAAACTGGTGAAAGGCCTTTCAATCTAGCACGACCACACAATTAAGCCTGAATACTATCATGACTCAATGCTGTTCTTTAATCTTGCTGAGAGCTACAGCGCAGAGCTAAAGCTGTCGTTACTAATTCTGTAATAGACATCAAGGGAAGAATAAACAGAAGACAGCTTACTTCAAAGACCAGCGTCTCATTAGTCGGTCCTGCAGCATATAGGCTCTCTGGATGGTTAAAAGAGCGTTGATAATCAAAAACCGTTCCAGCAAAAGAGAACTTTCCTGGCCAGTCAATTGTCCAGTCTCCTGTCAGATAATACTTTTTACTGAGGTTGCGCACTGCAAGGTAGCTGGTGGAGATCTGCATTTCCTGGAGCTGTATGCTGCGTGCTCCTGCTGGAACTGTGACCACAGCATAGTAATCTGAAATGAAACAAGTGAGCAACATTTTTGCAGAGGTCAAACAGACAAGGCCTATCCGTTTTGAGCCACTTTGAAATTTTTGCTGTTTAAAAGATATTGAAGGCAGCTGTTCTGCTCCACCAAAGTTACTCTGTTTTCACAAGGAGAAAACAGTTCTGGTTTTTAACCCCCCCTACGCAGCCCCTAATCAGAGTAACTCTGAGGTATTTCAATTCTTGGAATTTTTCTTTGTGACTAAAGGCAAGGAAAAGCAAATTCACCTTAGAAAAATGTAGAACAGACTAAGGGTGGTTTCACTCTAATTGTTTTACCATGTTCTGCCTGTAGCTCCCTACAGTAGTTGGAAGGTGCTGCTTCCATCACGCGCAAGGTTTTAGAGGGGAGGCGCAGTGGGATGCAGAGAGCTCTCACAAAGCCCTGTGTGCCACTGGATCTCCCTGCTGCGATCCCCTGCACTCGGAGCAGGGAGACATCTCACTCAGTCTACCGTCAGATGAGGCACCATCTGAGACAACCTCGGACATGAGCTGCACGCAGTTGATTTCACAGAGAATTCAGCTTAGATTGTTTTTCTACCATTGTATCTCTGTATTACTATATCCTAAATGATTTCCTGGTCTGTATGGCTTGTAGTATTGACATGTCTTATGATCAGCTGTAAATGGATCCTCAAAATACCCCCATGGGTAAAGAAATATTATCTGCATTTTATGCCTGAGAAAATGCAGCCTAGTGAGATTATTTCACAAGAAGCCTGTGACAGTCTACTACAGAGAAGTCCACCTCCCAAGGACTGGATCATCCATTGAATCAGCTGGACAGCTTCCAGCCAGCTTAATTTGAAAATGGACATGGAAACACTGTCATGTTTGGCATTATGCTGTGTATCGCTTTTTAGATCTTCTACAGTCCCATCCCAGTCAGAGCTGTTGACAGCTATTTTTTCACTTAAAATCTCTTTAAAGAGGAAATCCACATGTAAAGGGAAAATGTGGCTTAAGAATCAAGAGGAATGCTTGCAAATGAACTAACCAAGACTTATGCTTATAGCTTTCTTGTTACCAAGAAACAGGAGAAATGTGAACTCTCCTCTCACTCTCCCTGTGATTTTCAGTTCACATCTGGACTTTCAGCCACTGCCCTAATGAGCAAGGAGTCATATACATTACATGGGAATGCAGCAGAGCAATGAGCTGATGATCACATGGAACAGCTTTCCTTACCGTTAGCTTTGTGCTGGATTAAATATTGGCCTTTAAAGAACTTGCATGTTGAATTGTCTCCTTTACAAACTCCGCAAGCATCCAGTACAGCTTTGGAACCAAGTCCATGATCACACCCTACTTGCTGCAACCAAAAAGGCACAAGTGAAGGACTCGGACACAAGGGAATTTGAAGAAACAACCGCATTTTCCATAAAGGAGTCAATTGCCTGCTTTAACAAATTAGACATTAGGATTGTAAAAAACTCAATTTTATCTTACTTCACATATTCCATCAATGCAAACATCATATTTATTTGGAGAACACAGAGTTCCATCCTTCACTTTGCTGGACATTGCAAAGAAGAAGTCAAAGTCTTCAGCTGTGCAGTACAATTTACATCTGTCTTCCTCTGGGGAAAAGAAAAACAACAAAAAACAAGACAAGAAACTATTAGCTGACCTGCAGCACTATTTAAATTAAAAAAAAAATAAAAGCACTTTGCTATGGTTTCTTCCTGCATCCTAGATGACAAGCTACAAGGATTTACTGTGTCTGGTTACCTACAAGGACTCCAAGATGGACAGAAATGTAGCCAAATACAGTAGCTTATATTATGCAATTTTAAAATAACCTGTGTGTTTGACTGTCTGCACACAGAATTAAGCATTAAAAAACAGTGTGAAAATATGCACATTGCATCAGCTTTGCTGATGTGGCCCTGATTTCAGTTTTACTGGTTCACAGTTTCAGATTTCTTTTTTTTTTGAGAGAGAGAAATAGGAGATTGAAATAATGTTATTTAATTTTTAGTTAAAATTTGGGAAGATATAAGATGGCACAAATTAGCAGTTCAGCTGAAAGATGAGGCTTGGGCCAGAGTTTCCCCTGACAAAAGCGATTTTCCTCTGAAAAATCCCAATCATTGTCAATCTTGTACATGGATGGTATCATGCTTATAAAGAGCTGATCACTTCTACATAGACAAAAACAGTAATGCAATTGTAAATATTGTAACAAGTGCTGAAATACACAATTTTATACGATAAAACAGCATAACAAAATTTTTAAGAACATGAAATTGGATTCAAAATTGTATCCTTTTATTCTTAAAGGAGCAGCTGGATCTTCAATAATACTTTCTGCAGAGGGAAGGCATCTGTAGCAATTTTGAAAACCAGATCATGTTTTCGGGACTATAAATGTAGATCTTGGGGGAGATGATGAAAGCAGCTAAGAGTAAGGACAGGCATTGTCAAGTTCAGAGTCACTTGAGGATGTCTTGCTTTTGAAAATTATGCCTTTTTTCCGTAATGTTAAGCCCCTGTTTCTTCTACTAAATGCAGCCTCTACCTTTAAAAGCAATGTAGGCTATGCTAGTTTCTGTTAAACAAGATGCATTTTTCTTATACAACATCCATTGTTGTGTGCTATGAAACCATGTTTCCTCTCTCCTCTGTTCATACCTGCTCTTAGGAACACAAAAATAAATACCCACAAAAATTGTCTGCAAAAGTTTTGAAGAAAATATACTCAGGCTGTGAATGAAAGTTACATGTATGTGTATGTATAAATATACATAATGATACACTGAGTATCATCAACAGCAAATTTGTACAGGTGTTACACAAAGCAGCTACAGTGTGACATAATCCAGCCACTTTTATAGAAGTAGTAGCAATTGCAGCTACAAACTGGTTTCAGACTGCAGAAAATATTTGTTGTATCTGATAAAATGGACAGAGTGAAAATATTTGCAAAATTAAGATGTATAAAGTAAAAATAAAACTTTGCTTGTACAGAAGACAAGAACTAGCTGTTGAGACCTGAACTTTATAAAGATCTCCTAGATGAAATTTAAAAAATTTATGCCAGGACATTGTTTGTTTTTCCAATTCTCATGGGACTATACCAGCAGAAAAGTCAAAAGGTTGATTTATTGTTATGTTTCAGGATCTGAGAACATTCCAAGGGAAGGAAGATTCTGGTAGTGTTGTGGTGGGAGCTCACATTTCCCATGCTGAAAAGTCCATGGAAATTGTGTTGGTTTGGTTTTACATTAACTGATATGTAATGTTAAATGAAAGAGAGGAGTAGCAACAGCCAGGGAGTCACTCTAAGGACAAAGATTTCAATTCGCAACCAAACTCAATTCTGCATGTTCACACAGGCAGTATCGCACAGGAGGCTGGATTCAACCATGCTAGAAAGTAAACTTCTCCAAGAAGCCAAGTGAAGTTCTGTTTGCTTACATTAGAGTCATATTTGCCTAAAGAATATGGCAGAATTACGGCTTAGAGCTCGCTTCCTGCAATTGCCTGTGTCCATCAGAGCTGTGGCATAATTACCTTCCACTTTAGTATATGGCTTCCATTTGTAGTACCATCCCCGGAAAGGTTTGCTGTTGTATTCTGCACACTGCAGGGCACGGAAGTCCACGCTATTTGCTGGACATGGCTGATTATTACAAAGTTGATAAACACGGCTGGAACCTTGGCAGAATTTGCCGCCATGTTGTGGCCTAAAAAAAAAGACAAAAAAAGGAAAAAATAATTATTTTGTGAAACCTACTTTTTATGTGATTGACATGTTCCATGTCCATGAGAACACAGAGAAAATGAGAGGGCTTATTGTCTCAGGAGATCACTATTTCTGATACGGGCCATTCATTTTCATGGTTTCCTAAAACTAAGTAAAGCAGTTGTCATGAATTATCAGCTTGGATCACTGCAAACTCAGCAAAGATGCAGCCATCTAGAGGTGAGGCATGTTTTCACTAATTTAAATTTATAGGGCTATTTGGTATTGGCTGGTTTCGATCTTGTTATGCAACTATTTTTACTATGCTCTAACCCAGGAATGAACATGTGCAAAGAATTATCTATCACAGTAAGAGTTAATAAAGGGTAACATAACAATGATCAAACATAAGCAGAATGAATAACTAGGTTTGGTTGTTCATTTGTTTTGTAAATCATTTTGGAAAAATGTGCTTTTAAACAGTCAAAGGAAACAAGGACTGTGCTTTAGGAAAGTGTTGGAATTCATGGATAACTTTAAACATGTCACATCTGCCTCAGCAGACCTTACCTGGGCATTTCCCTTCATTCTGGCCAGAAAGAAAAGGTTATATTCTATTACTTTTCTAGTATCTTACATTATCAGAATAATATTTTTTTAACTGTTTGGTCTATGCACACAAACTTAAAACAACGTAGAATGTAAGGCTTGCTCTTTTTAAAGTGACCGAGAGGTCTCACAAGCTGCTGAGAAATGTACTCACTCGCTGTCGTATTCCTTATGGATCTACACAGGAATTCACTGATGTTATTTTTGCAGTTCCACAATGCTCAGATATACATCTGCAAGTACTGAGCCATAGCTTCAAAACACCAAATTCTAAGAACTGTTTGTCATATTATACAATTTCTTCAGTCAAGTGAAAAGAAATGTAACAATGCTGCCCTTGTGTACATTTATATAATGATTTTTTAAAAATTAGGGAACATACATACTTCAAAGACAAACTGTGATCTTCAGTGGGCAGTTTGTGCATGTTAAATAGACATTAAGGAAAAGAATAAGAAAAATAGAAAAGATACTGAATAATAATAACATATTAACTAACAATAGTAATATTATGAAAGATGCAGTAGTAATATATTTTTTGTTTAAATTTTTTGTTGTAACTGTTCCCCATATCAAGGATTCCATGCAGCTTCTCTTGACATGCATCTGACTGGAGTAATACAGAGACAGTTTGGTGCAACATGGCTGAGAAAATCCAGGTGTTTTTCTGTTTGCTTCATTATAAATTTTAACCCTCTATGTCTAACCCTCTGACCAAGCTGGATTTTATGTTTTGCGTCAGCTTTGCATGTACAGAATATCTGCCTTTTCCAGAATTCTGGGCTACAAAACAGCCTTTCAAAGGAAGAGGTGCAAACACACTCGCTACTCTAAAACTGGCTTAAAGCACCATCAAAATGTGTTCTGGAAAAAAGCCCGGCTCCCAGTGACTTTTCCTGAGGTCACTTACTAGCTACACTGACACCGGCTGTAACGGCGAAGGTCCTGAAGTCAAATTTTCAGTCCTAGTTGGTGGCAGTTCAGATTGTGAAGGGCAGGGAGGATATTCAATGTCAGTGAAGTCAGGGAGTATTTATGTTGACTTTGTGCAACGGGTGAGGGCTTTGAGTTAAGGCAGCCAAACTGTTTGGTCCTTACTCGGTTCTCTACAGACTTTCTTTGCAGCTTCAGCACACATATGATTTTTTACCTCCTTCAGCCCTGGAGAACAATCTGCTTTAGTGTAAGGAAAAGAAGCAACCTCCTTCCAAGCAAATGCCACCAAACAATCAATATAATAGAATTATTTACGGCTAGATCATGATTTCTAGCCAGTCTCGCATTTGAGGATGGTATAAAATTCAACCAGACTAAGGGAGCACTGAAAGAGGGATTCTGTTTCCCAGCTCTGTTACAGCATTTCAGTATTCAAGTACACTCCCATTACTGAAACTATTGGCCAGAGAATTATGGAAACTTCCCTACCTTCATATTTTACCAACAAGATGTCAGTAAGAATTAAGTAATTCACAGGAAACTAGATGTAGCTCTACAACCCCACACACTTCTGTTGGTGAGGTTTATACCACCAGTAAATTTGGTTTGCCTACAGAAGCTCTGGTAGTACAGCAGCACTTATAAGGGAACGCTTTGCCCCAGGGGTATTCCCGTATTTCTGCAGTGGTACAGTGCTCCTAGAACAGAGAGAGCCTAAAGGTCTAACCCGTCTGTGTCCCTCCCCAGCGCTGGCGTGCGCAGGTAAAGATACCTGCATGGACAGAGGCTGTCAGAGCCGAGGCCTGCCTGAAGATAATTGGAAAAGGGAGAAATTTGGTGAGAACAGCCAGCAAAAATACAGTCTCCAAGAATGACTTGTAAAAGGAGTGTAAGTAAGTGCAAAGATGTAAATAACTCTACTTCATATAGCACTCAAATATTAAAATGCTGC
Source organism: Eurystomus gularis (assembly GCA_013400335.1). NCBI lineage: Eukaryota > Metazoa > Chordata > Aves > Coraciiformes > Coraciidae > Eurystomus > Eurystomus gularis. The sequence goes on along the minus strand of VZZY01018564.1, from coordinate 282,916 downwards.
AGGAGTATCTTAAATTAATCCTGCAGTACCCTTTTAAGAATAGACTTTATTAACAATGCAGGTAAAATGGATATTTACTGCAATGCAACACAGAGAGCGAGAAATCCTAGAATTAATCTGATCAAGTGAAGTATTTTATGCATTTCAAAGGGAAACAGACTGTGAAATTCTGGACTCCTATTTTTCCATGTTTTGAAATCATTTAAATCCAAGTGAGAACGTTTCTGCACATATTATGACCATATTATGATAGCATTACAATGCTAGAATTCTGCACAAATTTGAAAGGTCTACAAGGCCTTTTACAGTCTTCATTTTTAATTAGTATTTTAAATGGCATCATTACTTTGCATCAGTTTACATCTGCATTGCCTGTGATCACTGCTACAGATATTGTACACAAGAGATTGAAAAGATGCATTCAAGCAGTTTTGATTTAGTTAAAATTTTGATTGCATACATGTCTAAAACTCCACTCTACTGTTACTGAACAATGCACCATTGTGAAGTGGGTAGGATGCAGTCCCACAGGTACGATTTAGGTATTAATGTAAATCTCTTGGGCACTCTTCAGGTTCTTTCCCAACTAAACTATTAAATTATGTAATCTATTTCTATCTTGGAAAAGTACCTCAATTGCAAAGCGTAGTGATGTATGAAAACCAGATCCATGACACTACACTGTGACAATTTACAGATACATAATGATTTTAGCAAATCTACATAGTTCTGTGTTCTACAGATGACCTCCCTAGGTGTTTTCAGTATGAATTCATACATAACTCCGGTGGTAATTCAGAAGCCATACCCAGAGCTGTTTGGGTGTGGTCACAGGGTCTGTCTTAAAATTACCAAGAGAAAGGGAATGGAATTGGTTGGATGTTGTTTGCAAGAGGAGAATTTCACATACAAACACAGGTAACAAGATTTTTGTGTTTTTCACCTATCTTTGAGCTTCTGGTAAGATGTGTCACCTTTAAAGTCACCGGAAACCTAGAGATCTCCCTCCAAGTTCTTAAGAAGTCAGTTACTTTGAAAAGTGGACTACTTATTTTAAAACCTCATTTTAGAGTCCAGTCAGTTCTTCAGAGATCGACGCCCCTTGTCCTCATCTCTTACAGACACACATTTTATTCTTTGTCATTCTTAAAATTTTGCTATCCAAAATAATCTATCAAGCTTTTGAACAAAATAAACATTAGCTCCTACACAAATCTGGATTAGGAAAAGTGAAATAAATATATTGCATATGAAATAATATACATATATTTACTGAAATATATAAACATCTGAAATCTATTTCAGAAGTTCAAAAAGAAAGGAATCCTTATTCTTTGTTTATATGTAGTTACAGAGGTGAACAATGGACAGTGACCGGGTTATAAATCGTTCCATGTGGTGTCACTGAAAATGGATGGTAAAATTTTTCTAATGATCCCACATTTATACAAAAATGTTGTGAAGGGAAATATTCAAACACTCTTGTGTGTATGGCTTATTTATAGTCCTGTCGTTTCATCACTCTGAGAGAGATTCATAGTATCTTTTTTTGCTCTAACTGAATTATCACTAATATAATAAAATAATAAATTTAGTATAAACATGATCCAGCGCAGGTATCAAGTCTTACTGGGTTACTTCAAGTCTTGTATAAAGTCTTATTTTAATTAGAACAAATAGATCACTCTGAATGCAAGCTTTAAATCCATAATGCCACAGTAACAGACAGCCCTCATGTTAAAGAGCTTCTGTTTGAAGAGCAGTCGAAATCATTATCAGTTATAGCAGTGCACCAAATGGAAACATTCCAACTACTGGACATTCTTCCGTCACACAGGCAGAGCAAGGTGTGATGGCTTATGAATAAATGCAAAGAATAACATTAAAATTTAGCAGGCAAAACAGGGATCAAAGTAGGATGATCAGGATATGTGTATGACGTGTAATTGAGACCCTGCATTCTCCTGCTAAATAGTTTAATACAGAAAAACTATCCAAGTTATTTTATTTATCAAAATACACTGAGAAACAATAGAAACAGCTAAGAAAATGCTGTGCTATGGATCTGCAAAAATTGGCTTGACTGAATGATGGTAATAAAGACTATTTTAACTAACTCACATTTTCCTGTAACATAGTATATGAAGCATGGATATTATTACTGCAGCACTGTATAGTAGGTGTGAGGCTTCTTTACAGCCTCATATAAACTGTGTCATATTTTCTCTGTTTTTTTATTACTGCAGTTTAAATGCTGTTTTTATTGTGAGCAATGAAGAATACATGTGTCTATGCCTGTTGAAGTTGTGTATGAAATAAAACAGTGAAATCCTTTTTCTGTTGTAAGTTAAAGTGAATTGAGTACTTGAGAAAGATGCTGGTCAGATAACACTTTACCTCTACTTCTTAATAATATTCTAAGGAATAGTAGTATTTACAGTGATAAGACATTCACTAGAAGAAAATACCAGAAATGTTTCAGGAGTTAGTATGCAATTCTAGGGTTCAGCAAATTTATTCTGAACTGTGAAACATAAAAGAATGCAAAGAACATGACAGACGTATAAAGGTACCTGTCTACAACCATTTTGATACTGACTTTAAACATTTTTTGTTTATTATCCTAGATAATATTATCTCATCAGAAGTCTTAGTAGCTTTTAAGACCTTTTTCCCTTGTTCTTACATTATTAGATGTGAATATGTCTGTGTGGCGTTTCACTGCTTCTGCAGGTATTTGATAAACTGTAGTGTCACAAAATAAACTGAGGCAGTTGGGCTGTAGATGTTCTAGTAGTCTAGCAGTCTTCAGACAGCCACTGCTCTCTAGTATCAGGACATATTTCTGTCTTTCAGCTACTCCTTGGTCATACTGGACATGAAAGAAAGGTCTTAGAAACATTTTCACATTTAGTATTTCCCTACAGAAATAGACTCTTATTTTTTTGTTCTAATAACATAAATAATAGTATATATATTTAAAAAAACACCTTTTCATATCTATGTCTTACTTTGGATTATTGCAGTGTCTCTCTTGATATGTGACCCCACCTCCACAAGTGCGAGTACACTCCGACCATTCAGACCAGGCAGACCACTGGCCGTTTACAGGCTTGGGTCCATGATCACCATACTTGACACACTGTCCTCTTCGACACCACTGCCAAAAGAATGCCAAAAAATATCCCAACAGAGTTAGTGCTACCTAGTAGATGTAAAAAAGAAAAAATCCACATTTAAAAGCTCTGGTGCTTAACCATAATAAACATGAGGTCATCCATTGAACTCGATGTTCACAGTTGGACAAGGTCTCTGAGGTAGGACATTGATCCATACAGTAGTATAGAGAAGTACTGTCTTTGTCCAGTTCTGAGCTGAAGATGTCTGAGGTACAAATTTTCAAAACTGTTCTCTTTAAGAGTGTCTTTTTTTGCTTACTCTTCCCCCAAAATCCCTGCTAATCCATGTAGCCTGCTAAAATTCTGCTAAAATGTCTCCCTTCCATGATTCAGTTATGAAATACTGCATAAAGAGAGAAAGCAAAATAGAGCCCTTGTCAGTAACTTGAAAATCAAAACAATATTCTACTGGAAGAAACATTTCAGCAAAAGAAAATATTTTGGGTAACTATAGATAAGCATAAATTAGGAGGTTCAACTGAAAGAAATAACCATGCTCTTCTAGTGTGATCACCGATGAGAATATGCATGATGGCCTATAGTTGGTATAGCAAGTATTAGGGCTTAAGGAGTGGTTCTATCAGAGTGGAATTTGAAGTCTTGATCTAACTTCTGCTGTAATTAATGCATATAATTAAATTATTCTGTAACGTTGTCCTATTTATAAAACAACTTACCATACTTATACCACAAGCTGTTCCTTCTGCTGCTGGCATGAACTTTGTCTCGCACCTATGACCCACTTTGTGACACCAGAGAGATTTGCATATATCCTGAAAAGGAAAATGTACTCGCTGTAGTACTCATAATTCCCATTATTTCCTGGCATTTAGAAAGAGTAACAATGGTACATGCCTTTGCTACCCTAAAAGCCATATAAATAAAAACTTCTCTGAAATTAGAAAATCCAGGGTTTAAGATTCATACCACAGCTATATCCTGTATGTTGTCCTCTTGTTTATGCACCGTTTCACATATATTTTTTAAAATTATTTTGACTGTGAGACTATAGGAGAACAAAAATGATCTTTAAAAGTTCAAAGCTAAAATTTCATAAAATCTACAGGGACTACAATACTGTGAAGAGAACAGGTTTTCTAAAGCATAGGAGATATATGGAAAACTGTCTCTTCACAGTGCTGCTCACTCTCTCTTCTTTGTTTATTAGGTGTAGAAGAAACACAGCTGCCATCACCTGATAAATGTTGTTAATATAAAATAAATCAAAATACTCCAGGTTAATAACAGGAGTAAAAGAAACGACAAGACATATTTTCAGAATGAACACTCCGGTCTCTTTAATAAAATGTCTTCTCTGAAGAGATCAGCAAGGAGTGTAGCAGTCAGTATAATAATGGGTTAATCTAAATTAATCCTTCATCACAAACTCAAGAATATGTTATGTTTTTATTGTTCTTAAATAACCCTACAGATGTTTTCCAGACTTTGCTGTCAATGCATAAGAGTAAAACAAAACACAAGAAACTTAGTCCTTCTTACCCCACACCCCGTGCAAGTTTTGATCAAAACTCTACTGCCTGCTAATTTCCCTTAGTTTGGCAGGCAAGGGCTCATGGCTCTTATGTACTCAAGTGCACTCCTTATGACTCCTGGAAAGAACACATTTCCTCCTGAAACTCCCCCGGGACTGTGATATTCTTCAAAGCAAATTGCCAAGCAAGATAAGGTAGAGAAATAGCCCATGCCTCTGAAGAACACTGTATTACTTGCACTTAGTGTACTGCAATTCTCTAATGTAATTTTAACTTTTCAAAAGGATATCAATAGGTACCTTTACAAAGCTGAGGTTGCAGAGTTTTGCTTTCATTCCAAATTGCCATTTGCACTGGGTATCAGCATCATAGATCTGCCCTGGCAGTTTGTCAGGGTATTTATACTGTCCTGTTTGCTTAGGTTCATCAATCAGGCAGGCAGCTTGAGCTGTACTATAATGAGAATGTATATTAATCATGACTATGATCTTTATATCAAAATATTTTAATTTGCTACAGACCAGCACAAACATGTAATATGGTATACAGTACCTTTAACTAGCTTTAGAGGTATGCACTGAAATGAGAATAGCTGCTTGCAGGAGTCAAAAGATCTTGACATCTTGTTGGTAGCCTGACCTGCAAAGTTTTAAGGAAGCAGGAATTTCCAGGCTTTGGGACTGTTGTGACAACAAGAAAGAATGATGTCAAATCATTTTCCTCCCTTTATTCCTATATACCCAAGAGCAAGGTGATCTAGTCTGGTGCTTTCCCTTAAATGGATTTCCAAAATCAGGCATCCACCGAATCAAAGGCACGCTGATTTCAGCATTTGCTTTGTGTGGATCGACAAACAGAAGGCTGCAGCAGTGTGTGTGCTGTGGGTTGGCTGTGTCCAGCTCATGACCAAAGGTACCCTATGGTCTACCTTTTTTTCTTTGTATGTGCTTGAGAACCCATGTATACAGAAGGCCACTCTATGCTGGATTTATATTCCAAGTGTAAGTTTCTTGGACCATACTGCATGTTGGAGGGCTTATGTGACTTTTTAGTTTGCAATTTGAATGCTTTGCATCATTGCAGCGGAAAAAACTCACCAGAACTCTGTCACCTTTTCTGGTAGACGACTAGATATTAACTCAGATCCACAGAACTATCTGGGTGCTTGCTTCTCACTCTAAGCAATTAACATCTAAAATGCCTGTATTGGAGCTGGGTCTTAGCACATTTTTTAGCAGTCATGTACAGTCTGTCCATGTACAAAAACAAAATATAAGAAAGGTGGTACAGGAAAGGACTGCAATTCTGGTGACACTAAACACAGACTGAAACCCAGTTCCTTTAAAAGCACTGAGTAATGCCAACATGCTGGAGAAATAATTGACATCTTTCTCTTTTTCCCTGAGAAACATGAAACATGTAAAATGTCCTCACTCATGATATGAGCTAGATCAAGAGAGAAACTCCAGTGAGAAAGGCCACCAATGTTAATTTACATTTTGTAATGGCTTTGGTACCACTCTGTCTGCCCTTTTTTGTGTTCACTTCCTACTAATTCTCTAATAGGCCGAGCTGCTGACAGGAATGCCTGGGAAAGAACGATATGCCAGACATTACTGCAGGATATTCATGGAGGGTAGAATTCGTTCTTTTGAAATGAGGCAGGACAAAACCACTTATATGCTATACCACCTATACGCTTCGTAATCCCAGGTGTGTGGGCTCAAATAGTACACTGGTTTGAGCACATTTTAAAAGAGGTGAATTTCACACTTAAGACATTTTTATGCCTGTTCAAGAATTTAAGCCCAGTTACTAAAGATACATTCTCTGGCACCAGCCCAGATTTACATCTAACCTACCTGAGAAATTTGTTGAGATACTGCCTGCTGCATACAGACCAAGAAAACACTCCATTGTTTCCTGTGAGTGTGGGAGACATAATATTACCCTCAGCTTTTCTACAAGGATTTCCTTCTCCATCATGAATCATACCAAAGCTGAAAAGAAAACCAGGTGTGAGAGTGAAAATCTTGCTTAATCAGAAGCAAGACAAAATATGGGGCAGAAGAAACTTTCTGGGTAACAGCTCTATGCTTGAACTCCACAGGAAATGCTCCAAAGAGATAACAGATGCACCATACAAATGACTATTAGCATGAAACAAGCTCCGAGTAATACCATTACAATTTTGCCACTGTACACTTGTCTGATGAGAAAAAGGTAGTCACGTTTCAAGACAGACCCACACTGGTGATGCACAGGATCTCCGCAACGTGAGCTCATAGCAAGGCACTGGCACATAAGTACTAGAGCTGCAGACTCTGTCAGAGGTTTTACAGTTTCACCATTTCTCTTTCCTGAAGGAGAAATGTTTTGTGGTGCGATGGATGGAAGTAGTGGACACTACGTTCAGTCATGCTTTACTTGCCTATAGATCTATCAGCTTAAAATATGAACGCAGTCTGAGCCTTTCTTTGCCTAGTGATAATGCTTGTTAACGTGAACGGCATGGAGATCAGAATGCAGGGAAGTACCAGAGTTACACAGCTCTAAAATATAAAGATAATTGTCCTCCTAATAGGAGGGAAGACCTACATAGCTCCATTCAATCTGTAGTGAAAGAGGTGGGATTGAATGAATAGAACACAAGGTATAAATATAAAAATATTATTCTTTTTCCAATTTGGGCCACTAACTTGCTATATTATCTCTGGTGAATCACTTTATTCTCCTCACCTTTGTTATACTCTGTCACTTACTTTGTCTAGACTGTAACCTCTTTAGTGGGAATACTGCCTCTTATTGGCTCAGTCTGCAGCATCATGAGGCCCTGCTTTCACCAGGAGAGGTGTTAGGATAATATAAAGAATAATAAGCAACAACAAAAAACACGTTAAAAGTGATAATAAAGCTAATTCTCAGTTTTTTTCCTTTCACTGTTTGCTATTTACTTACTGTCCAGGACATCTGTGTACTTCAATGTGTTTTGAATAGAAATTTCATAATCTGTTACTTCAACACTGTAGTACATTGGTGACTTCATGAATGTAATCTGTGCACGTGCAGGGAATATCTAATTTACTGGACTCAATCCTCTACTGTTATAAATCACTGCAGGCTCATCAGAGTTACTGCGTGTGTTGCCACCAGCTGAGGCTCCAGACTTGCTAAAATATATGGCTCCTTCCATAAACAGACAAAAGAAGTCCCAAGTGAGTTAGTATTTTAGAATACTTTGTAAAATACTAACTTTGTGCACATAGATTGCAGCCAAAGAATCCTCAGTTTGTACCCACTGACACAGTGGGCTCTGTATGCCCAAAGGAGCCGTTAAGCTTTCAGGTAAAGACACAAGCTACTTAAAGAAAACCATAAAAACGCATAACAACTGAAGCTACGCAGTGGATCACACAGTGTGTACAATATTCTCCTAGTATGAAATCCTTAGGTTAATATATTCACAGTGGACCTCAGCACCTGCAAGGCTGTCACAGGGTTTTTTTCTTCTAGGACTCTGTATCACAGAAACCAAATTCTGTTGTCTTATATCACATACTAGGTAGTCTCAGGAACATGAACATGAACAAATGATAGTAAAGATGTTCTGTATCTGGCACAGATTTTTTCGAGGAGGTAAGATGCATTTTTTTAGACAGGAGTATGGAAGTATACCAAAGAAAGATTGCATAACATGAGAATCAAAGGCAGTGGTGAAAAAGAAAAAAAAAAAAACTTCATTAAAAAATTTCCCTGTATAATCTCTTAAGGCAAATAAGAAAATAAACAGGAAATAAGAATATTAAGAAACTAAAGGGGATAATTCTTGGAAAATAAGCTATGGGCCTGATTCCTATACTGACTGAAGGGCTTAAAAAATGTACTGAGGTCAGTTAAATTGCATTAGTGTTACAGGAGAAAAATATCTGTTTTACATATTTGGTCCCATTCAAGTGTTGGCACAATTCCCACAGGCTTCGCTGGTAGCTGGATTATTCTTTAATTCCTTGTTTCCCTTCAGATGTACAGAAACCTGTGAAAGGGTCACTCGCATAGACATTAGGTCATAGTATATACTGTAGAGCATATTTGTGCAATGAAAACTAAATAGTCCTGCTTCAGTCATGCGGAATCGGAAGGATTCATGCCTTGACCAAACAGCAGAACACAGCAGCACTGCTTTTCAAAGACACTCTGTGCAGTAGTGTTGCTACACAAAATAAAGATCCTACGCTCGTGTTTTATCTGACCCTTGATTTCAGGTTTGTACCCCATAGAGAACCTATGCTTCTATACTGCCAGTGGTTAGACAGACTCCAGCTTGAGCTATGTCAAAACTGGAAATCAAAACCATGCAAAAAGTTGTGAAAAAGTAATTCAAAATGATTTGGGGAAAAAAAACTCATTATCTTCTTTAGACTTAATTCAACAATTCAGAGAATAGCTGAAGATGCATGGAAGAGTATTACTGATTTTGTTTGAGCGACAGCAGGTTCTTAGGAAAATTACAGTCTTACTACCATAGAAATCAAATGGAAATCCAATAGATATAGATACAGAAAGGCAGAAACCACCACAAAGATTGTTTTTAGCCAAATCATGCAATAAATAAGTAGAAAGAACAAAGAAGGATAGGTTGAATGGAATGATTGGCTCCTAGATCCTATGGAACACCAGGCCTTCTGGGAAAGGGACCTCAAAGAGGCTCAGAGAGATCACTTCTCCACACTGTAAGCTGCAGTGTCCTTTTCTTTCTGGAGCCACCACACTGCTACTACAAGCAATTTGTCTACCAGAATAGTGTGGGAAGCTTGTAGATCATTGTTGTCAGCTTTTACTGTTTGTTCTGGTTATCACCTGGAATAATATAAAATGTCAAAAAATGAAGCTAAAAGGAAAGCACCCCGGGCAGCTGATTCACCATTTCATGCTGAAGGAGACACGTCTGAGTGAAGTCTTGACTCTGGCCTAAAATTGCCCATAGCTTCCTGTCAAATTAGGAACAGTTGTGAAATACCAGTATCAGAACAAGGTCCCTCCACCTTGAAGAGATGACATTTAATAGGGTCAGTACATTAGCTGGATGCTCTTTACATTCTAATCATTATATAGCTCTGTACAAATGACCATATTTAACTGATTCACTTTAACTGGTGCTATGTTTCCATTCACTTATATATTTATTTATAGAAGGAGCAGGTAAGACTCATGAAACTTACTTGTGTCCAGATTCATGAGCAATTGTAAAAGCCAGTCCAAGGCCTGTATCTTCATTAATGGTGCAACTACGGTATTTGCTGCACATGCCACTGATAGGTGCAAATCCTGAAGGAAGGAAGCAGTAGAATAGCTTGTTCCTCTACAGAATTCCAAATACGTATATCATCTGCACTGGTCCTAATAAGCCAGTCTATTGTGGTGCATGAAGATGCTTGTCTACTTCATCAGGTTTATCAAGGAGGAATTGCGGCAGACTTTTATTTGACAATAAAGGGATGCCTGTATAAGAAGTATAAATCAAACCTAACCTCCCAAAATACATCTTATTGGTAAAGATTTTTCCTCCCCCCACCTCATACCTTTACTGCTCCCAAATTAGGGAGGAATCCTATTCAAAAAGGGCAAGTAATCACAAAAAAAAAGAAGAAAAAATCAGAGTGGCTCAAAAATATTCTCAAAAATATATTCCTTCAAGAGGTGACAACCCAAAAGGATGTCTTCCGATAGCTTATTTCGCCACTTTTCCTGGGGCAATGATACCAGTAATAGTCTTTTTCTTCTAGGTACCTTGAAGACAAATATGTAAAAATAACACTGTTCTTTCCTCTTGAAGAAGGCTAACATTATGTGCAAAAATGGACTTGCTTCTTTTAAAACATGTTAGTCTCTGAATCAAGATGCTGCTGTTGACACCCGCAAGTTTATCAGAATGTGTTTTCATACCATACCTAAAGTATCACAGGGCTCATTTTTCCAAGAGCAGATATCAAAACCCGTAAGCAAGATGGCATGGTCATGGCGCTTTCCGTTCTTCCCAACCAGAGCAGATTGCCATTGACAGAAGCTGTTCAGTGACTGGTCCGCGTGGTGGTTAATCAGTAATCCACCCTGCAGATATTTCACAGACACAGAAATACGATGCTTCCATCAGTATTTTGAGAAAGGTGATTGAAAGATTAAGAGTTGTTTAGGGAAACGGGAATTACTTTTTCATATTTGTTCTATATAAACTTATGTATTCCAATGTTACCTGTCTGTGACGACTGATTCAGTTGATGAGTTAATCTGTTACAACTGTAAAATACAATCATATATCTCCAGACACACAGGCATTTTCAAAGTCAGTGGTTGGAACTGCAGTGTACAAATATATATTTGATTCCTGGTAAAGCTGAACACCAAATCATTTTGAACCTTGTGATTAAAATGTATGGAGATTTCTGTGGAGGACAAGTGTGATTCAAGTAGATCACACTTCAAGTAGATCATCACAAATTTCTTTTCCTTGAAAGAGATTTTGTCTTCTTTTGTCTCAGAACCCTTGCCAAAAGAACTGGCTCTATTCCCACCTTTTGTTACATGCAACTTTTGACTCCTTTCCCCTTCTGATCATCACATCCTGGAAAGCCCAGTCCAAAATATTTTTATTCATTGAAATACTTCTTAAGTAGATTTCTCATTCCAGCCATTTCTCTTCAAGAAAATGCTAGAAACTGTTAAGTTTTATCTTACTGGAAGCATTTCAGTGTTTCTAAATAACATTTATATGAAATGAAGATTTTAGTATCAAACACCAAGAAGCACTGAAATGCAGAAAGTGTGATTTTGGAGGTTTTTGTGATTTTTATCTTGATCGCATGCTTTATGTCTTAAGAAACTTCCAATAGAAGTTCACGTACGTAACATGGGAGCACTCAATGCTCCCTGTGAACAGAGGCAAATGAAGCAGACCACACAAAAATTCTGACACAACTTACAGGCTCTTGTTCCAAAAGAAGAAGGCTCACAACGATAATGTTTATATCACTTCCAATTGTTCCATCTTTAAACAGACTGGAGACCTGCAACGATTATTGAAGTGGAAATACCATCTACATTTATAGTACTTTTTTGTAATACACTAAACATACGTATTGAGTTATTATTGTACTGGGCTTCAATTTTCACTACAAATTAATGGAGTTATATATGTTGTAGGATTAATCCAAAAGGGCTTAACCCAGAAAAACTGTCCCCCAAACCACTACATTTGTTAAAAAAACTTGAAAACCCTCTATCGATTTCAATGGGCATTATTCTGTCCTTGGTCTCCTGGATCAAGTGTAATTGAGTTCAAAGTTCAAGTTTTGTAGTACAAAACTAAAGAGTAAAGCCACAAAGAAAAACATATTTCTAGTTAAATTACCTTACTCTTCTCAAAATAAATTTCTGCTTTCTCAAATAAATTTTTTTTCCAAGGAGACACATCAGGCAAAACAGACTAAGCTTCATGATGTTACATGAAATGAAAGTTTTAATTTCAGAGTATCTGCCTTTTCAGTACTATGCAAGTATTGTAAAATATAACACTTTAAATATTTTACAATTTTATTCTTTTCTTTACACTACGGCACTGCTGCCAGACCTGTGAGAACGTAGGGATGTATTTTTAAAGAGCTTCTTGACCTAAGTAATACATTAGCTGAGGCTTGAAGAAATGCTTGTGTAAGGTGCCCCTGCTCTTTTTGGTATCACTGTTTGCCTAATGAAAGATCTTACTCTGACATAATATTCCACAGGGAGAACACACTTCAGTTTCATCACATCTTACCATATTCATAATGGTTAAGATGTACGTTGTTACATTTTCCTTGCCATGTTTCTCCAACATTTTTCTGTCTGCCACAACAAGGGTTTCAACATTTAGACTTCCATTTTTCTGAATTTTAGCAGATGATCTTTTGAACCTTGCAGAAGTCCCATATTCATCTGAGTGAATGTATGTCTCTTCCGTGGGTGGCTTAGGTGCATCTAAAAGGAAATAAAACTCAGTTTTGGAACGGGTTCAGATCACCCATGAACAGTTTCATCAGAAAATGAAGTATTACAGGTTTAGAGCCTTAGATTATTTTTACAGCATGTGATTTAATACTTATGGCTAAATTCTTGTATATTTATTAAAAAAGACCTGATTCATTCCTGAGGGAAGGATGGCTACAGGGAGGAAAGGAAATGGGAGAACCACAATCATATGCAATAAGCAGTTTAAAATAAGGATTTAATCTAATAAAATGGTAGCATCTGTGGCAAAAAATACGCACAGAATTTTTAACAGTGTATCTACATTTTTCCTGTCCTTTTGATAACTTCCTGAGATGTGTGGCATGTGCTACTTACATAGCAGTTGGTTAAAAAGTCCTTTCCACAACAGATGTCCACCGTCAGTACAGAAAGCAGACACACACCGCAAGTAAGACTCCTGCCAGCCTGCTATTGTGATTGACATTAGCCTTCTACGCGAATTTGCCACTGAGATTATTCCTGCTGGGAACATATTTATTTAGTATAGGGAAATGTCAGGCAACAGAAGGAGGGCTTGACAACAGGATATGTGAATCCAGCCCGCACACCTCAATGCCAGGGTGCACTTTTTCCCCTCTGTGCTTGTGTAGCACGGTCAATGGCACGATTAGAAGATGGTCTCTACTGCATTTCTTCAGAGAGACAGAAAATGGGAAAAGAAATCTATGTCCTACATCCTATAATGCTCCAGTTATTCATAGCTTCTTTTGCATAAACCTACCCTGACTTTGCATCAATAATTAACTCAAAGGCCACTTTAACACAGTATTTGGATAACAATAGGATTTTTTTTGACATAGGATGTAACATGACACAAGTGAAGGAACCTCAGGTAATGACAAAAATCCTGCCTGTGCCTCATCAGAAAGTTACTCCAATGACAGAGCTAAAACAGACGCTTCCTTCCATCCAAACTGGGGAATCAAGAATAGCACAGAATGCACAACAGTGGTCCACTTTCAAGAACTCGGTCACACTGAACTACGTTTAACACTGCAAGTGACTGTGCTAATAAGATTTTAAATGTATCACTAATTATAAACAATTGTCCTTTATAAGCTCAAAGAACATTTCTCCTCTGGAAGCAGGTCAAGACATGAAGACAATGCTCACCCAGGAGTGAAGCGTGAAGTGTTCGGTTCAAGGCACATCAGTTTCCATGCACTATACTGAAGGCAATACAACTTCGAGGCATTTGACTCATAAATACATGAGCAGTGGATTTTGCTCTTGAATTAACCTCACTGCTACTAATAAAACCTTAGCAGCAGAAACTTTTCAAGCATGATTTACTAACTGCAGTCCAGTTAATTCTCATGATCTAAAAACATTTAGATTGTGAAGAAGAGTTTGAAAGATGATTAACTGGCTTCCTTATTGCTTACAAATTGCCAGCACATGAAATTTTAAAAGATAAAAGTATATATAGCAGTATTTATGACACTGGAAGTGGCAGCGTGCTCTTCCCTCTCATTGTTCGGTAAGTTTGGATTCATTCTTAGGTTAGGATAAATCAACCTTGACCAGGCAGTGTTAGTAGCAGTGTTAATGTTCCATAAGACTGCATTCTCAATGCCTTTGTGATTCAAACTGACATTTGGTGTTCCAGGTGACAAGACTGGATTTTGCTGAAAATTTCAAACTGATATGACTCCAGATCTCGGAACAAGACCAGGAAAACAAATAAACAAAAAGTAAAACAAACAAACGAACAGAAACTAAGAAGAAGAAAAAAGTCCCAAATACTCATAGAAGGGGTATTGCCTTTACTGGTGTGATATCCTTTCTTCTACATCCTACTCAATTAAACAGTCACACATGATTTTATTTGTAGGACTGTGTTCATTCAGTGAACATGACATTGACTTGTTCTCTAGATTAACCAAGGCTGCGTATGGACATATGTTGTTATTTCTTGAAACTCCTCCCTCCTTTCTCTCAAAAGGTTACAGGTATGTACTGCACGAAGTGAAAGACTGCAGGATGTGAAAAAAAGACTTTTGTGGATAAGGTAATTAAATGCAACCTTTCTTAATTGGATCCTAACAGTCTGACCCCAAGTTCCTCAGCAATGATGGGTAAATCACTTATACTCAACTCATCACAGTTGGATGCTAATTGCATGTTCTTCATTTAGCATAAACCCAGCTTGAATATGCAGCTGGGAACTCATAGCTGCAACTGAAATTGTTGAATATAGAGAAACACATATACAATTACAGGAGAATATATTCTGATAAGTATTTTAAAGAAAAATTCAGTTTTTCTACTTGGTACCCAGAAGTAATGGTTATTTTTTGACCTCTCCTGTGTCTGTGAGTCCTATTTGTAAGACAGGAATAATGATAGTATCTTCACACATCCCAGGAGGTTATGAAAATACAGTGTTCAAAATGCACTCATGTATTATAGGGATAAGCACCATGTAAAAGCTCAAGAGGATGTGAATAATTCTGAATTTGGACAAGCAGTCACAGGGGGTACAGTAAATAAGGCACAAAAGCGCAGTGGACAATGCAAACAAAATAAAACTCTGTAGAGCAGATGAGCTATCTTAGCACCATTACCCTCTGCTCTGAAGGAGGCAGCAGGAACAGCAGACAGGAGGGAAAGGGAATATGTAATGAGTTAGTCTGGAACTGCATCAGAGTGCAAATGTTTACAGGTTGAATAATACACTTGTGCATCTGGCATTTGAGGTCTAGCTTTCAAGTGTAGGGAGAAGGATTTTTGAAGAAGCGGTTAATTTTTAATAAGCAGTTTTCAGCCACCTTTTCCACTACCTCCTTTCTCAAACGTTCCCTTCTATTTGTTGTCCCTTTCTTCCTTACATGCCTTTTGGAAAAGGAACCTGCTCATTTTCTCAGAACCCAAGTAGGAAGTTGGAAGACTATAACTGGCCTGAGACAATGTTTTCAATACTGTGTGCAGTCCTGGAGATCCTCATTAAGAAACGCAGCTCAGAAGCAGATCAGCTTTCAAAAAGAATCAGCTGAATTCCGTAAGTACAGATATAGGGTCCAAGGGGGCTCTAAAATGTTCTGCAATTTGAAGGCCTAATGAAGGTGTCAGAATAGACCTTGGCAGGATCATATAGTCCAATATGTTTTTTAAGAGGTGGCTCCAAAGTCTTACTTAAACTATTTACATAGCACATTCTTTTTGAAGATCTCAGTTGCTGAAAATTTCATTATCAAATGTTGAGTTCTGAAAGACTTACTCTCTATCTTCTCAGAAATTAATGACTTGGAAGACTTTTTCTCCATCTTCAAGCTAAGTTAGTTAACTCCAAACTAACAGAGAGCAGGTCAGGGATTTGGCATCCACCACTGTGCAGAATTGCTTCCTGAAAACTATGTCAATGTCAAAAAGATCAGGTAATGGATCTTTTAATCTAGGTAGAGAATAAGAAAACTAAACAGCAATTCTGATGGCTTAATAAAACAGATGATGACATCAATTTAAAGGAATAATCAAGTTTCTCATATCTATTTCACTTTAGAAATGTATAATTTCAAATTATCCTGTCTCCATCACAGAGGTGACTGTGAACCACACCTCAGAATCACCGTACAGTCTCTAAGATCCACTACCTCAAACAAGGAGAGAAAGTTTCCTTACATACATTTCTTGCGACGTCCACAAAAATGTTGCTTTTGAAACCTTCCATGGTGGTAACCATTCACTTGAGCATGATACTTGTGGGAAGGGTGAATTCTGTGATGACCAAAGGAAAAGTATTTGGGATCAGACTCTGTTGTGTACCGGTGCACCTTCTCTTCTGCAGTTCGTTTATATAACACATGAGGATGGTGTCCAGCAGGTGATGTGTAGTTGTGCTTCTGTGCTAGCTGCTGAGGTAATGGAGATATAAGGAACTCGATCTTCTGTGTCCTTATCAAACCTGACTGAAAAAAAGAAACAGCACCACAAATTAGAGAAGAGACTGTCAAGGTTCACAGCTGGAACATGCTAGCTCTTAAAGTGATCTCCCTTCAAAGCCTGGACATTGAAATGTGCTCCTCTACACTAGATTTACTCAAGATATAATCTAAATAGGCTTCCCAATTAACGTATGCATTGTTTCATTTTGGAGATGACCAGATTTCACATTTGGTAACACACAAAGCAAGAATGTTGTGGGACTGGCAGCATAGCACCTCCTCAAAGTACCATAAATGACTTACTACGCAATATTAATCCCTTCTTCACAGTATAGATTTGTTTCTATGTGTGTTTGTGTACAAGAAAATGCTTTTGGAAAATGCAACTTCTAATAAATGCATACATTAGTAAAATGAAACACTTGAATTAAGATTATTGGTTTTTTTCAGAACAAGGTATTATCAGACAGGAATCCCAGACATAAAGTTACTCTATGTAGAAATGTAAACACATTATAATAGAGCAGCACAAAGTGGAAGCATCTGAACATTTCAGTACTATCATTCAGTAATCAACTCCCCACAATTTAATCGTCATAAATGCAGTTTAAAATTTATGCTCTGCTACAAGAGAAACCTGATCAGGGAAAGCAAGTATCTGATTGTTTTCCTTCTTGGATCCCTGAAAGACAGAAGTAAGTATGGGAAAACTACACTGTAGTTTTCACATAGTATCTGTGCATAAAATTGCACATGTGATGAAGTGTTTCCAGGATCAGGGCCAGGGAAATGTGGGTGGCACTGAGGAAGTATTTCCATGCAGCTCATTAATCAGTTATGATTTTATTTCATTTCTTGGTTTTGTAAAACATGTTGTAATAAACACTCTTTTTTACCAAGTCAAAAACCAAGAAGAAGTTTCATCAGGTAATTTTATTACATTATATACGTAATACTAGATACAGATTTTTGTTTTGGATCAGAGAGGCTCTACCATGTGCCAACAGCCTCCTGCCAAAACTGACATCCCATGAGGACCATATATCTCTTATGCTTAAGAAAAATATGTGCAGACAAACAAATGTCAATTGCGAACCATCCTGCCTGACATCTTAAATCCTCCCAGATCATGATTCCACCTTCTTCCTCAAAAAGTATTCTTTGAAAATGCACATATTCGACATGTATCACCTATTCCCTTCTGAAATGGATGCTTTTCTTTAGCTTAACCTCATAGGACCAGAATGCCAAGGGTATTAGAAGGAGAGCAGTTTGAATGCCTAATGCAAGCATTGTATTTCTGGAATTTTCTGCACTTTCAGAACTGTTTCCCGTGAGGAAAACCCAATAGAAAATGAAAAGCAAATGAAAATATAAAGTTATATATGAAATCTTCACAGCTTTTACTGTTTACTAAGCTAATACTAAAATTAACTTCAAGTCTATTCCAGCTGAAAAGATTTAATCACAGATATACAAGTCCTCAACAGTCTATAGTCATACATTCTGCCCTTTTCAGGGAAATTCACTTCTGTCCTTCCAAATCAAAGGTAGCTTCACAGTACTACCCAATGTAAGCATCTCTCATGGGGGCCTAAAAATAGCATTCGTAAAATTATACCATGATCTTAATTTTGACAATAGCAGAGACTCTGTATTAAGAACTGGAAGGGTCTAATTGCCTCCTGAAATATAATATGAAAACAAACATAGATGATATTCTGATAAACAATTTGCCCCCCCTCTCCTTTCTTCAACATGAATGTATTTCAGCCTATATCTACTTAACATTCTAAATGAAGGTTAAAATTGCCTCTGTCAGTAAGAGACAGGCTTTAAATAATTGACAAGAATTTAACTTGCCTGCTCATTGCAATAAGTTGGCATATTTCAAATGTCAGATCACATTTGGTCATGACAAAGTACTTTCCTGTAGGGAAGAAGACTAATATTTTAATCCTTATGATATGTGTCATCACACAGTTCGAAAGTGGTTCTGAGAGGCAATCTTTATCTACTAGAGTGCACTGATAATTGGGCACTTCTAAATGATTTTTTTTTTTTCAGCTGGAAATCAGAGATGTAGTGAATCTGGTTTCTATTTCCCCATTTTAAAGGTTTCTACATCTGAAATTATTCCTGTAGGATTCATTTTGTAAATGATTCAAACCATATGGAACAAAGGGTTTTCTACATTTTCCTGTAAGAAACTGTCCCTGATGTGTGCGAAGTTTCAGCCCCAAATGTAATTTCTATATTTAACATTATAAGGGTGGATTGAGAATTCTGGGAAAAACAGAAATGCGAACTGAATTCTGGGCCCTGCACCACCTGTATATTCCTGCACCGTTACACAGCCTGTAGCTGACTGAGTGCCTTAGACATAGATTCACTTTTTTCCCAGGAGAAATGACCCTAAATCTCCAATAAGACTTCTTTCCTTTGGGTTTTTTTATCAGAAACATCCTCCAAATTGAAAAATGTTGTGTGAATGAAAGATACCTTCTTTTTGATAACATCTAGTTCTAAGAAGTTGTCAAGAAGAAAGGGGAAATGCCACAGAGCAGTCTGGACACTCATTCAATCACAGACCATTTTCCATTTCTTCCAGGTATGGGATAGTTTCAGGGATTCATATTAAAATAATCTCTTTGGTACTTCCAAAGTAATGCTGAGAATGCTGACCTGGCTGCTCACAGCAAGGAAGTCCCCTGGATCGCTGCAAGGGGGCAGTTGGGCAAGAACTGCCAGATTCTCTTCTTGAGGGTACATGAATTTTAGCCGTAGGTAAAGCAGAGTGGCCCCTGGCTATTGTCATGGTGGCTGGAAAATGCCAGCTGAGAAATGCCCAAGCACAAAGGCAGAATACTAGCACAGAATCATCTTTTCTAACTTTACACTGCCAAGGAATTCCAGTTGCTTGAAGGCCAGATTTTGACTAGTCTGTACTACTCTTGGGCAATGTTAAGTGTCACAAAAAAAAAAAAAAAAAAAAGGTGTTTCTGGGATGTTTTTCCTACAGATATCCAAAACATCTCCCTAATTATGAGTTAGTTGCAGTATGTTTATCCGGCTTAAGTACATTAGTAGATGAACAAATACTGAAAAAAATGTCATGGAAATTTCTGCATTAGATCTCCTACTGCCACCATAGTTTTAAGTATACATGTGATGTTCCCTGAATCAGAACTCAATGATATCTTTCCATTAACTGTGATGGGTTTGGGACCCAAAGAGGAGAGGGTCAGACAGGTCAAAATTCCATTTTTATTTCAGATTCTCTGCAATTATAACACCATAAGAAGAAGCAGGATGACAAAATCTAACATTCTTACTAAGTCTAGACAACACAGCATGAAAAAGACCAGGGACTCCCCTCTCTTCCCTCTCTCTCCCACTGTGGCTATCTCTAATAATAGCAGTAATAGTGAGAATACGGTGGGAAAGAAAACCCAAGAGACTGCTCAGTTGGAATTTGCTGTTCTCTTGCTCTTCCCTCACCACACACATTTGCTATCCTTCTGCAAGGGATATTCCATGCCATTGGAAAGCAAATGGAAAGACATATGTTGATCTGTGTGGTCAGCAAATAATTCTGAATCAATAAATTAGAGGAACTTGCACTTTGCAGAAAAGTTGAGATGGCAACATTCTCCCCACTTGTTATTTGTCATGAAATGTTTGCTTAGCCTTGGGCTAAAGGAATTTTCAGATGCAATATGTCTTTGTGAAATTCCTCAGTATCAGGGTGTTATCACCAAGGTACGGCACTTGTTCTGTTTTCATGGTGTGTTACAAAAGGAAGAGGAATCTTAAAATGAAATTTGGACAAGAAAAATTATAATAAAATATCTGCTTTAAGATTTGTGGGGGTTTTTTAATATATATTCAATTTAGATTATAAACTGAAAAATAAGGAGAATTTTTTAAACCACTGCAAGTTCATCTTAGCTATACAAAACCTGGCAAATCTTCCACTGATTTTAGACCCACATGGAGAGTCACATACTAACATATCCAACAGGTCTCATTGGCCTCTTACTGGAACAGCACAAAGGCTGCTCCCATTTGTCTCCCCCTGTGTTCTTAGACTCTGAGTGAAGCCTTTGGCAGCTTACCAGCCTGTAAACCTAATTCATTTTGGGGTATAAGCATCTCCAAAAAACAGACCCTCCATAAAAAACATTGAACTGCAATGTCTCTGCTAAACATAACTACTTAGTATTGACTGACGCAGAGTTAAATTACAGTCTGTACAAACCCAGGAATACCTCAACTAAATAAAGTGCTAAAAAGTTTGCATGTATTGTCTAACAAACACTACTTATACCTAGAATGCTTTATTCAATGTTATGAGCACATACATAAAATTAGGTGTTAAAATAGACTGTCTTAACTGAGAGAAGCTAAAACAATGGGCAAAGAAATCTATGAAGTCTATACCATTAGATGGGTGTGCATGTACTCAAGATGAAAAAATCTCTCAAAAAGAAGAGTTAAATGTTGTTTCACACCCATTAAAATAGTTCCAAATACTCATGCAAAGTTTTAAAAGACTTGACAAACGGCCAACTGAAATTGGCATAAAGCTTTCCACAGATTTCCGTGGATGTTGATCCAAGACTTCTGTTGTGTTATTTCCCAACTGTCCAACTCTAAAAAGCACAGATCATTGATGCAAACACATCTTAACAAGGGTTACAGCATGTAAAGTACAGAGACGTAAAGTACAGGTTTTAGTTCTACTTAAAACAAATAAAAATGTAAATTAAGAACTTCCTTGAAATATAAAGAATAAGAAGAACAGATGACCTAAGAACTATGGTTATTGGTTATTTAAAATTATCTGCGGTCACTGTACACCTAGTATTCACATCACAATATTGTTGGGACCATCTCATATCTCAGCATGTTGGAGTCTTCTGTCATCCACTTTGCAGTGAAAATGCATGAAATTTTCTTAGATACAGTTAATGTTAATTGAAGTCAAACTCACTTTTCTGTCCTGATGCTCTGCTAAGTCTCTGGCACTTTGGTACCACAAAAGAAACACAAAAGACCTATCTCTGCCACCAAAGAATTCCCTTGCTGCAGGAGAGACTCCCCTAGCTTAGATGTCCCACCTGTGGGTTTTGTCACAGAAGGTCTCCCATACTGGGATAACGAGCATCTTGGCAGAAAGAGGGTACGATTGAGATCCAGAGAACATGAAGCTATTCACACAATCTAGAGCTAGCTGACAATAGCCAAAAGTTGCCTTTGGGCCCAGACTAGCTTCTAGAACTGGGCAAATGGCAATTTTGAAATACCATCATACTGTACCACGTGCCAGAAGAAGGAAGAGGTCTCCCCTAACTCCTGTACCACTCATCAGATTCCACCATAGACTGATGAGGAGATGAGGCCCTTCCCTCAGGTTTTATAGGTGGATAATTGTAGTCCCTTCATGAAGCATAGAAATGATCGTAACGGTTGTGATCAGCCCTCTGTTCATTCTGCATGTGCTCCAAGACAGCTGGTGGCAAGCCAGCTCAAACTAGAAGCAATGTAGCTGCTAAGAGACTGGGTTATTGGCTCAAGCACAGCATAACATTTATGTGTCTACATGGTATTTTGTAACATCTAGTTCATGGCCAGCAGCTTGGAGAACAGCAACAGCGATTTCAGATCCGTTTCAAATGCATGCTCAGAGAAACCCATGCGGAGATGGCAATCCCCTGTGCATATACCAGCAGCCCGATACAAAATTCTGTCAAGACAGCAGGAAAAGTGCCAGCAGTTTAGAATGGGGTTTGAGTCAAGCCTTGAAAAAGGGGTAAAAGTACAGTTTTCTCAAACATGCCAAGGAATACCAAGAAGAATAAAGTCCTTTTAAGTCTGCCAACATTCATCTTACGGATTCCTCTTTCTTCCAATGCAAGGATATTTAACCAATAGTAGTACAAGGCTGTTCAAAGTAATTCTACATCATCTTAGCAGTCTAAATAAATTATTGTGTCTTTAGAGAATGTATAATGAAGTGGACTCACCTCTTAGGATGGTTTAAGTTGGTAGTCTGAAAATATATATGCAAGACTATAACCTTACTACAGTCATAAGCAAAACTACTTCCAAGAATTACAGCCAGCAGTATAGTACAGCCTGACCTGGAATCGGAGATACCTGATATCACTAATCGACTTTTTGAGAGATGGGTTATTGAGCACCTCTCAGGTTAGGGTCAAAATGTCAATGCTCTGGAAAATATAATCAAAACGAGCAAATTAAGATGTGAAATTAGGTAGAAAAAGTGACAAGTAACATATCTGGCAAAGCAGAAAGAAGGAGCTGAATTGCAGAAAGTGTTGCTGAGGTGAAAGATATCTTTTACCCTTGGGAAGCATCATGAGCAAACAGCCAAGCCAATGGCAGTAAATCATGGTAATTAAAGAAGTTCATTCCTGCTCCACTATGACCTACAGCCCCTATTCTGGGTTGTAACTGCAAAGGGGACAGCAGCAGCTAAGAGAGCATATTTTGCCTCCATACCCTGTTTCTGTCCCCCTCAGAAGGGCACTTCACACAGATGCGCCCATGTTACTGAAGCACTGGGTAAATTAAACAAGGTTCTGAGACACAGGGACAGGGACACAATCCAT
>VZZY01018564.1:238635-259647 GCA_013400335.1 Eurystomus gularis | reverse complement strand
AAAAAAAAAAAAAAAAGAGAACTCCGGACCCTAAATCCATACACAGGTTGTTAAATAAATGACTGACTTTTTAAAAGAGTGTTAAGCATCCAGGAGTTCCCATTGAGCTGAACATTGTCTCTGCAAGCATTTCCAGAGAGCATTTATACCAATTTGGGCAAGAAAATGTTCTGGGAAACTAGTGAGAATGGACTCTCATGAGGTTTCCAATAATACACATGTGTTACTGAAGTCAAAAATCCCACAAGTAAAACTCAGAGCATGTTCATTTTTGATCCCATCCCAAACCAGGCAGCACAAAGGCATGTGAACACACTAAACAGAAGACAGAATTTAAGTTAACTAAACTTTTCTCTAGCTTTTATGTTTGCCAAACAACTTCACCCAGCCTTCAGAAAACTGCCAAGTCAGTACACGGGCAGTTGCTGATGACTACCCCAGAGCAGGGGAAGTACAAATGTAACATTTTATTGGACTGGCTCCTTGGCTGATGAGAATAACCTCAGCAGACCTTTACTGATTTTCACCAGATTGGACTATCTGGCTCTGTACCACAGCAAATGTTTAGGTTAAGTTAACAGCCTTTATACACACTAAAATATTTTTATTGTGAAAGAAGCATTAGAATCACTGGTTGCCTATTCTGACTTGAGAATTGTACAGCACATCTAATTTTTCTTTAGATTTTAAGTGACTCACAAAAATAACTCAATTTAGTCTGTTTTCTAACGTAATATAGATTTTTTGCAAGTGTAAAATGTTAAGAGTTCGTAACAATATAGCATTTTATTATCGGAGGATCTGACAGAAGGAGAGTATGTTTAAATTGCCAGTCTGAGTTAGTCATGAAAGACTACTCTGTTTGGTCGCTCAAAAGAAGTGTTATGCAGAACATTAGGCAATTATTAAAACAAGGTAACAAAATTGCATGTCTTTAATTATTCCTATATGAACAAAGACAGCGTTATCTCTGAATAGTGCCTTTGTGTTTCTGCAGTTGACTGAACTTGTTTAAAACATCTTTATGCGACCCTCTGTCAACATACAGCAAATAAGGAAATATTCTTATTTGTTCCTCCACTTAAAGTAATTGAACCAGTCACACTGGTATTTAAATGTATTAAATTGATATTTATTGCAGGGTAATGAGTTATTCTAGAACTAACACAAATTTGATTGCTTCGCCACAGATTAAATACTTGCTTGTCAGTATGCAAGCTCCCTCATTTCTCATCCTTCTTTTTTTTAAAAAAAAGAACAGAAGTAGGCATGATAAATGAACAGAAGAAAAATACTCATGTAAACTACAGCATTATCACATGAACTATACACTAATAATATTTAACTTAAGTGCCAAAGGCTTACCAAGTTGCATTCAAGATCATTTCATTACCGATTCCATCAGTATAGCTCTTTTGCTTGCTATAATGGTCTGGAAAGCAATTAGCTAGGACCAACAGCTCAAAGTTAGGCTTGGTAGCTGTACAAGCACTTGGGTATGGCCTGTTTAAGCAAATCCCCGTAAATGTAAGATAAAATCTAGATATTTTATTAGTTATGACAGTTCTGAAATCCTTCACAAACCAAACAGGAAACTGCAGGATTGTTTTATGAAGGCATTTATGCTTCACTTTTCCTAAAAAGAGGCAGCCCACTGTTTGTCATGTGCTATCTTACAGTTGATTAGTTACTTACAGTACATCAAGAATAACAGAACAACTGACTTCAGAAGGTAACTTGGTCCCCTCATCTAGCATCCCACGTAACTGAGAATCCTTGAAGTGTGAGAGAGGTGTATCTTTTGGAAATTTTGAAAAAAAGAAAATGCAGCCCTCTCTGTCCTCTCATTCTGTGCAACAGCACAATACAAAAGCACCATTTATGTTTCTCTTAAATCTCTGCAATGTGACTTCAAGATACCTAGATCTTTAACAGACTTTTGGACAGGGCAGAATTTCACCCTTAGGTTGGTTTGCTGTGCATTATTCATGGTGCCTGAAGGATTAGGTGCAACGAAAATGTTCTGGCAAGATTCTTCTCCTCCTTTGTGTACAGCTAATTGATTTTATAGGGATGGAATTCAGATGTACTAATATTCTAGGGAAAGTGCATGCCTTCTTAATGGTTCTTATGCTCCCATAGTTGTGATAAGGCACAACCAATAAAATTAGGGCATAGTGACAGAGAAAATGAACAGCTTAAAAAAAAAAACCAAACAACCTGATGACAGATAACTAAAAATCAGTAACTGGAAGTTCTTTTCCATAGGTACTTAGTATTAACAGATTGTTGCCTGAGTGTTTCCGATCAGGAAAACTCCTCCATAACAGACATGCAACTCCAAACATTAAAAGTCATGAATCAGGCCTCGCAGGAAACAACACAATAAATGATGAGATTTTTTAAAGTAATGCTTTGGTGTTTTACTTTCTTTCTGATTTGAACCATTTTCAACTCAACTTTATGATCATGTGCACTAGAATCAAACTTGGGATTTTTTAGTGAAAATGCAGCTTTTCCTGTGTTGATGGGACTTTGGCAGCTGGACCTTTCAGAAGAACATGTCATATCACAAATGAGAGTGGCAGACAAGCCTGAAAGACTCTCTCTCCCTTACAAGATACCTTGCTGAAGTTGCAGCCAATAGAGAGATACTTACCCAATGTACTTGGACACCACACAGGGGTAGCTGATGGCAGACCTTTCACTCCATTTAGAGGTCTTGGCTTCAGAGTGGCTTAATACTGACTGCATCAAAGGCCCAAAGCAAATGCTCTAGATGGTGGCAGTTCACTACCCATACTCACTTTTCCCCAGCAAAGATCCTCCAGATAAAAGCTTCAGACTGGCAGAGCTGATGCAACTGAATTTGAGGAGGCAGAAGATCTGAGCCTGTCTGACCTGGGATAATTTGCATTCAAACAAAATAAATCCAGCTCAATTCCCATAGCAATTTTACTTTGCTATGAATAGCTCAGGCAGCTCCAGTAACGAGGAGCTCGGGTTACATCTGATTGCCGGCTGTATTGCTTACTAAGAAGTTAGGTCAGTGGTTCCCAACCTTTTAATTTTCCTTGTTGGAGTATACATTGCTATGGATTAGTTACATGAGAGAGTGGTCATAAGGAACTCTGTAGGGAGCAAAGTATCAGCTTTGCTGATATTCCACATACACAGACATATGCATATGTTGAAATATCTATGTGGGAAGGAAAAAGGGAGGGGAACAAAAGAGCTCAGGCCATTAAGGGAGTGGAAAACAAGAAGCAAAGATGGCCCAAGAGTGAGAATGTCAGGCTGGCACCTGGGTTATCTGGATTAAAACTCTCAGTTCTTCAGCAATTCAGCTTCTCTGTTTCTCATTTCTCAGTTTTATAGGTAGGATTTTGTCATCAACTCAGTAAATGCTCAAGAGAGACTTGTCAAAGCTCACATTTGACCCCACTTGGCTTTTTCTATTAAAATGCCTCCATCTTCCTCACTGCAGGCTGAAGCCCCAGCCTTTAGGATGCCACTCAGTAGCTTGAGCAAATGTGGTAACTTACATCTATATTCCATATCATGAAAAAGCCTGATAGTTGTAGGCACTACTTACAGCCATGAAACCTGCCTTCACGATACGGTGTTGCCAAGCTCAGGGTGAGTTCAAAGATTCTTCGTTTTCCTACTTGCAGCCAAATGCTACCAATCAGCAGTGCTCAGACGTAGTGCGCTAATCCTTGTCCAACTGTGCACACTCGTTCACACTCCTCTTTCCCACAAAATTTGCTTATGTTTCTATTTTCAGGGAATGATGCACAAAGGTGAGCATGCGATAACTGCTCTGCTGGTGTAACTGTACTGAAATTAAAAGAAGGAAACCTGGGTGGATTTGTCCCAGACTAGAAAAGTTTGTAATAGTATTATAAATGATGAGAAATAATTTTCAGTACAATCTTATAACTACAGACATCCCTGTAGTAGAAATAACTGTGATGACATGCAAACACTGTCACAAAGAGGTCCTGGTTTGGTATGAAATAAAACATCATGCTGTAACTGTCTTAAAAATGGAAACAGTAATACTACCTTAATATTGGTCCAGACTTTCAGCATACAGTGAGGTAAGTCCATTCATACATCAATGCAGATCTCCTGACATCCTATCTACTGACAGGGTCAGAGTACAACGTACAAGTCTAAACCAGTATTTGAGTGTTAACACAACAGTTTCCAGATACTCAGATCCTTGTTTGACTTGTACTTACTGAATAGCCCTGCAGAACTAAACTGGTCATGAAAGGTTATCCTGATTTTACCATAAGCAGATTTTAGTGTAAGCCTGTGAATTACAGGACTCAGCAGGGACGAGTCTTAAGAAAAGTATGAAAGATGGTGTGGGGGCATTTACTTATCTTTTCATTGAAGAAATTGGTTCTATTATGCAACTCTGAGAATCAGAAATGAAAACAGAGGGCTAAGAAGCTGCTGAGGAGAGGACATAAAGACTCCCATTTCTACAAAGTCCTTAAGAAACTGATCCCAGAAGGGAGAGCCTTGATTCCTGTGTCAGCAAGCACCATTTGCTACAATTTTCAAGCAAGTGAAGAGCATTTCTTTGTGAAAGCATTTGTACAGTGTTTTCAGCACACTACCTTACATATTAGGCTATCGAAATACAGTCTGTGGAGCACCAGAGATCTAAGTAACCCTGTGATGATCTCTGAGATCTCAGGAAATAGGAAGATAAAGTGACAAAGGGAGGTTGTGCCTGAAAGGAATTTTTTCTTCTGCGAGATATCCTTTTTATTAAAGTGGTCCAAGAAATATAGAAATCTATTGCCACAGATGTTGCCACTTTGTTAAACACTATCGGCCTTCTTATTGAAATAAGAATGCAGGAAAGTCAAAGGGAGATACAATTATATGGAATTTGTTGACAGCTCAGCATGCTGCAAAGTTGTAAAAGGATGGTAAAAAATTTTTAAAAATCAGCAGAAGATTTAAGAGGCAAAATTTCCTAAGCAGCCTGGTCTTTCTGCAATGAATCTACCGAACAGTAGGTTAAGCAAAGGTCAGGTTAAGCATAGGTTAAGAAAAAAGCTCCAAGAGGAATGTGCTGTCAGGGTCACAGAGGCTCTGGGACATACGGAAGTGTGCGAGAGTTACAGACGCTTCAGTCTCATACATAGCTCCTAGTCCCAAGGCCCAAGTGTGCTCTCTGCTCTGTCCTGACGCCACGGAACACAAGACCTGAGTTCTCTCCAGACCACACTGCAACCAGTAGCTGCTCCGTGAGCTTCAGGCATAACCTGAGAGAAGCACGGCACAGCTTAAGCTGCTGTTGTATCTTGAGCCCTTCCTTAGAAATCAGGATACGCTTGCCGTGCTGAGAAGTGCTGCGCAAGTCAAATAAGCAGTGAGTCAAAGCACACAAACTCCCCATAAACAAGAGATAATTTGTCTACTTTCATAGGCAAGAATTAGAAAAGTGAAAGGTGAAAATTGTGGTCCTCTCATTCTGAGTCTCTCTAAAGCTCTGTGTCACTGGCACAGCAACTGATCTATTATTCTCAGATTTTAACTTCTCTGCTAGGGCCTGATTTCAAGCCCCTGTCCCTCACATTAGTGTATCCCTGACTTTTTCCCAAAATAATCTAGCTGCTCAGTGGCCGCTAAAGGCGTACTGCTTGCCAAAAAGACTACTGGCATGAAGGTAGTCAAGCTCTATTTATGCCTACACATTTTCCTACATAAAACTCTGTAAGCTTCCAAGAGTTAAAGTGCAATCCCATCACTTCTCAGTATGAATTTGCCCAGCTTAATGTGTCATGACTAAAGATGTGATTGCTCAAGCAATCCATCTGGATCATCAGTCCTTTACTACACCGTTTCTTCTTTCCAGGTGGTAATGTAAACAGAGGAAAAGCCAGAAGGACCTCTTGTTGTGAAACATTTCCTCTCTTCACAGTGTTTTACACTATACGCTCCTCCCACAGCAGAAAACCAGCCGTGTTAATGTGCTGTGGAAGTGAATTAGTCACAAATAGCACCATAGGGAACTTAAATATTTTGAAAATACACCATATAATCAGGAAATGCCCACCCTCTTTATCTGTCAGGAACAAGGAAATTGAAAGCTTTGTAATTTTAAACTGCCCATCAGTTGCCATGAATCAATCAAGCATCTTGCTGTGGAGAGCCACCATGCACAAGAACACTGGTAAGATAAGAGGGGGTTTGAACTACACTCCCCATCCTGTTGGAATAGTTTCAGCCCAAGATAGCACATTTGATCACCCCTGTCCAGGGCTTCCCTTTATACACCTCTAACAAACACCTCAAAAGAATTAGGACACTGAAATTTCATCGTTTTTCAAATTATTTATCCTATTACTAATTTTCACAAATTTCACCAATCCTAAATAAATTTGATTTTTTTTCTGAGAGTAAATAAATTTTAGAAGATAATTTGCTGACTTATAGTGACTTATTCCTTTAACATATATTAACATATAATGATATAAGTCATGCAAGACTGATATGCATCCTCTACATTATCATTTTTTCCAATAACCCTACATCCATCCACTTACTACAAAAATCAGAGACACATCACATCAACTTTCTCTTTAAAATATAATTCTCTTCCTGGAAAAAACACAAAGGTGTTGATTTAAATGCTAACGACTGTTTTATAATATAGTTATTGAATGGCAGAAGAGACAACAGCTGTAAAGAGCATTGCCTTGTGCATCTTTATGGAAATACAAATATTTAATATTTCACAGACAATGGACACTGAATTGCACCGTTCTCTGTAAAACCAAGATTAAAGGATTGGCACCCAATGCACTGCATTGGTACAGGGATGTATGTATGTAGAAATTTATCTTCCTTTCTACTGGCAAGTAAAATGCAAGAAGTCAGGTCCAGGGGCCAAGCTGTCATTAAGGGCATGGAGGTCTTTTGGAGCACCTGGGCACCATCCAGAGCAGGCTGATGGTGAGCAGGAAACATAGCCCATGGGGAAAGGCCTCACATCTTCCGTTAAACCCGACACAGAGGTAGGGCTGTGGAAGTAGAGTGACTTTTGCTATGCACAGATGCTAGCTGGAAGAAGACAGACCTTCATTCTGGGGAATAACATTTCCTTCTGTTTTGTTTCTCATATTAGAACATGTTCCCGACTTTCCCAAGCTGTAATCTTTAAAATTGTTAAATAAATCATGTGAACAGCCACAACAAAAAAAAAATACTATTGCCTCAGCCCTCAAGCTACTTCCAACTAATTTAGTGTTGTGGTGTTATTTGGCACTGTAGAAAGCTAATTTTCAAGAAATACTTGGAAAATTATAGCAAAAATAAACTTCTAATGGCACTGTAACCTAAAAGCTGAGAACCTGTAAATAGAAACAGTGCAATATTCATAGGTCAAGACCAAAGTCTGGCACATTTTTGTTTCCAGCTTCAATTCTATGGTGATCTATCCTATTTTCTTTCTGATTTGGCTTCTGGTCCAAATCATCTTTTCGTTGGTATTTCATCTGTCACAGGCTGTTGGAGAAGCAAGCTTTTGTCACCATACAATTACTTTGACGTTTAATGACACATGGCAACAACTGTATTCTGTTGTGTCGTGGCTCCCACCCTGTATTTGTGTTCACGCATGGTCTTCACCAAGTGAGGCCTGCAGGACTCTCTGTGCCTCAGGCAGTTAAAATGACCACCTAGGACTCTCTGGTAAGCAAAGGAATCACAGGAATCAGAGGATCAATTAACTATTTCTGTAACAGACTACATGTTCTCCTCTCTGCAATTATTTGGCTCTTCTACCAAGAGCAGAAGATGAATGAGGTCTTGCCTCCTACAGGTGTTCCCAGGATGACAAGTGATAATATCCTTGCACATTTTTCTAGATCAAAAACTGTGAAGTCCATCTCCTGTCTAAAAAGGGTAACAAGCCTCAAAAGCTACTTTCCTCTTTTACTCCCAATGCCAGACTGGGATTGCGCCACGTAACTTCTTTACATTTACTCTTGATTTCATATTTTTTGGTAGTCATTGTGTTTGCTTTACTCCTTCATTGCCATAATACCCTGGCAGCATAGCAGAATGCAAACACTTGACATTAGTACCCTGGAACCTATTTGGCAGCTGCAGGCACCAGATGCCAAGCACTTCAGTGCATTTTCTAGCAGCAGCTGGTTCTCTGGGAAACTGCCTGAACTCCTGCCTCATTTCTCTTCTGGCTGTTACTCATCCGAGTGGTCCATGAGAACACCAGAGGGTCAGTCTGCAGATGGGTTTCCTTGCCCTTCAAGCAGACCATTTTCCTCCATCTCACTTCAGATTCAGTAAAATCTGCTTATACAGCATCGCCTTGGATTATTTACAAGATGTGCTTTGGGGACTGCCAGTAGAAACGGCCATGCTTCACTGTCTTGATAAGCCAGTGGTACTTC
Source organism: Eurystomus gularis (assembly GCA_013400335.1). Taxonomy (NCBI): domain Eukaryota; kingdom Metazoa; phylum Chordata; class Aves; order Coraciiformes; family Coraciidae; genus Eurystomus; species Eurystomus gularis. Next base: position 251,203 of record VZZY01018564.1, on the reverse strand, counting down.
CCATTTGCAAAATCTCTTTCTAAACCAAATAGTAATTGGAGTAATGTTTCCCAAAGAAATGGTGTCCCTCTCGACTCAGGGGCCAAGATGATGTAAGGAGGAAGAAAAGAAAACTCTCCTGAGAGTTTTTGGATCAGGTTCCGATCCAAAGCACTACAAGTTTTAGATGAAGCTTATAAACCAGCAAATACCTGTCAATGAGAGCAGAAGATATGGTGCTGCAGGAACCAGCAGACATCAGCTGCCCACTTGTATCTGAGCCTGAAAATTGCCCCTTTTCCATCCCTTTGCTCAATCTTTTGCTGCTAGAGGCAGGATAACAATCCCATCATCAGTACCATAGAATCATAGAACACATCACATCAGTATGTGATGCTGGGAGTGCAAAAAGTGTCCATACAACCTTCAGCATGGATTCCAGCATGAAGAGAAGCCAGCGAACAGAGAAAAAAAATGGAACCTGGAAATACCATCATGGTAGGCTAGTCTCTACAGCCACCTCAAAGACATTTCTTACAAACAACGTGACGTAGAACAGATTATAAGGAATGATCCTTTGTCAGAAAAAGTAGAAAAAGTGCAAAAATGACAAGCATTTTTCTTGTCCATACTGCAATCATCCACAGTGGGCTGCAAAAAATTCATCTCAGCCCCAGCCCAAAATTGGTATTTTAATCTTTAATATATATTTGTGTCTAATAAAACCAAGGGCATGACTTTCCGTCAAGTGTTAATAAGAAATGAAACTGGGTAGCTACATTTTTAAAAAAGCTTAGACTTTCTTCTCCAACACTGTGTTACAGCTCTTATGCCTATCCCTTACCATGACATGCTTATACTTTAATTACAGTAATAACTTGAAATATTTCTTGAGGTTTAGTCTAGCTGGATTTTAAGACTTACTGTTTTGATGACTTCTTCCTAAAAAAAGAATGCCTGTGTAGTAAGACAAGCCTGCTCAAGGTAGAATTATTTTTAAATATTCACTCTTTTCACTGAAGTGCAATAATTTGCATGAAGAAAAAGCAAATCTGGTTTTAATTTAATGGTTTTTAAAAAACCATTATATTCTGGTACTATATAAATTCTATATCTCATGGCAAAGAAACTGCATATCTGAAGAGTAATCCATGTTTCATTAGTTTGTGTATTCTGCCACAGAATATAATATTACGTTCTTAAATTAGTTGGAAGCCACACTGTGCTGCAGAGTATAAAAACAAAAGTGAGGGCTCAAGCTAGGTCAAGCATATTTTGTATAGGTCTATTAAAAATCTCATTCCATTAATATTAATAAAGATGCTGAGACACAAAAGTCCTTCAATTAACATATATTAGGCAGGCAGGCACAAGCATTCAAGTGATCCCACTGTGAACAGCAAGAATCCAGTCCTCAAAGAATAAAGCCATGAGTGTGCTGTGTACATAGTGGGGCAGTGAGAAATGCTAATGCCACAGAAGAGTGAAAAGGCAACACCCTATTGTCTGTGCAAGCAAATATCACTTTATTGCCTCAGCTTCCTCTTCTGTTAAGCAGGTTTGTGCTGGGCCTTATTATTCCCGTAAGAATAACTTCAAGACCTATTATCTTTGTTATCAAACTCTTTTCTTTTACTCCTTTTTGGCAGGAACTATCTGGGCAACCACATATGAGAGTCAGGAAAAGGATCTTCCTCTGAGTGACCAGCTTGTTTGTAGATTTCCCTAACTTATGAACTATCATTGTAAAAAAGAAATTAACTTGCGTGATCCAGAAATCACTCTGGACAATAATGGTTCCCACGGTACTGAGCTTCAACCATCAAGACTCATTCACTTGCATATGACCTGATTATTTGACATTTCTTCACCCTCATTCTTAGTGACTTCCGAGCATGATAAACAATAAAAGGTTACTGATGTCAACCTATTATGAGCCAGGAGGCTGTTCTCATCTAACACAGAGTAAAGCCAGTAGCGAAGCTTAATTAATACATGTTTGTAAATTGTGCTGAGCTGCAAGGGATTATGATTTCAAGTTTCTTCTGTAAATGTTTACCTCCAAGCTTTAGTCATTGCTCTACTGTCTGAACCAAAGATAAGTTCTGCTGCCATCAGCTATTCACATAGCTGGTCAAATCACTGTCAGAGCAAATCAATAGGAAATTCCTTTAGCATAGTGTAATTTATGGTAGACCTGCAGCAACAGAATTGGGATTAAAACAGGATAAGAAAAGGCAAGAAAGAACCAACATTTCTGCTCCCAGTGACATGATCAAAAAGACAGAGGAAAACCTTGTTTGTAATGTAATTATCCATTAAAGTTCAATTCAGATACCACTGAAGGGCCAGTCAGAGCCTTCCTAATGCAAAATGAGTGGTTTTCAGAAAAAAGATACTGAAGTCTGAGTTTCAGCTGGTAAAGCTCACTGTAGGTCCCACTGCTAGCTCTCACTGCAGAGATAACTAAGTTTAACCCTTCTCCTGCCAGCTCACTGAGAGAAGACCATTACAAAGCAAGGCACACAGAGCTAACAGCTTCTCTATGTGGTCAGGAGTCAGGTCAGAGGGAACACTTCAGATGACTAAAAAGGCTGCTGACTTTAGCCAGGCTGCTGTTAGGTTATCACTGGACATTGCAACTTCCAAAGAGAGAAAGCAGGTCTTCTCTAGAAAATCACTAGAGAGCTATGTATCTGTAAGTCCACAGCATTACTCATGCTCAGGAGAGAATGAAATCAAATGCAAATAGCTCTGAAATCGTTCTAAAGAATTGACCGATATATTATTGGCATCACAGCTCTGGATGCCTTTGTCTAGCACAGCCCCAGCTTTTATCTTGCTCCCATCCATGGGCTGCAAATTTCAGAACCACAGACATTGAAAACAGTCCTTAGACCTCCATCCTGCTCTCACTGTTTGCAGTATGGGGCAGCAGTCGCACTGATCAAGCTGCAGCTCTTTCAAAGAATATGGGACGTGCCATGCATCAGAAACACAAACCCTTCCCTAAAAACTTGCAAATTAACAAACATTATCTTAAACACCTTGTAGACCTGAACTCAACTGTGACAAACAGAACTGTAGGTGCCAAAACAACTGAGAGACTTATGGAGCTAGTAGCAAACTCCCAGTGACCATCCAGACAGGTTATGACTGGGCAGCCTATGTTGTATTCAGTTGGGAACGTCATTTTGATTCAGGTGTGCAAATCACAAAACTGTCATCATAATCAGGGCACCGGTTTTGCAGAGAGGGTAAGGAGGGAGTAAGCTTGGGGAAAAAATGTTGCAGAACAGTTTTGACACCACTGTTTGCTCAAATGAAGTGAACTGTGTAGCACAGGGCAAAACCAAGATACTCCCGTGCTTCCCGCTCTATTGTTGTGTGTCAGGTACAGAGCTCTAGGAGTGGGCTGCTTGAGTTGGACTTGAACTACAGTTTCACAGACTGTCATTGCGTTTTGGGTAAACAAAAGCCTTTACACTCCAGGTCTGCAAACCTGGTATCTTCCTCAAACACTTCTGAAGTAGAAGGAGAAGGGGAATTAAGACAGAAATAAAACCGTGTTTATGTTAATTATTAGTGACTGAAAGCTGCTATTAGTTATTAGAATCTGCCTCTAAAAAGAGAAATGTTTTAGACGTTCAGCAGTTTGCAGCTGTTCAGAAGAGAATATGTTGCAACTCAGCAGCAGAGATGGTACGGTCCAAATGAAAATAGTGGTGCCTAAAATAAAAATCCTCATTTACATCAAAGACATCCTGTTATGAAGAGGTCAAGTCTGTGCAGACAGGTCACCCTCTCCTGACCCTTATGAGGGCATTTGACTATAAGCTTCTCTCTAATGGACTAGGGTGAGTGTGGGAACTAAGCTTTGTGGAAAGACTTTGCCACAACAAGAAAAATGCTGATGTTTCAAGTATAGATAGAGTCTACTAACTCCTTTAGCAGTTCTGATAAGACTGCTGCTTAACAAGAACGGCCAGGGTGAACTGCCTATCTATGTACAAACGGATGGCTCCCTGCTTCTGGAACTGCTTTAGGGTGCAATCAGCGGTGCTCGCAACAGCCTGAGGTTTGGTCTGAAATACACCCACAAACAATTTCCACGCTCCTACTGCCACCTGAGCAATAATGGAGCAAGCAAAAACAACTGAGAGGACCAGCTCCTGTGGGTACTCTTGCGAGCCGTTCCACGTTCAGGCTGATGGAGCCAAAGTGCTCTCTCAGTGACACCGTGTTTCCTCTGTGTATGTTCCAGATTTCCAGGTTTTTTAACATAAAACCTGGAAGCAATGCAACCTCTTATCACTTTTCCTATCTGGTAGAAGGAGATTATTCCTCCATCATTAATCCTCTTTAATTCCATTTCTTACCCATCAAGAATCAGTAGGGTCAAAATTCCTGGGATAACACTGTCTTTGTCTTGCAGAGCTAAAGCCACAGTTAAACAGAAAGCTTATCAGACAGATATGGAGAAGGGCAATCCATAATCTAATCACACAATTCATTCCCCCCCAACAGTCAGTTCAAGGCTGAGACCAGAAACAGTATCTCATAAAATATCTTCATGAAAATGGCTTTTTCCCATTGTCACCTCATTTTCCTGTAAAGATTTTTCTTATTTCCCTCTTTAGCGTATTATGGAGTGAATAATGGCAAAATGTCCATTGAAACACCGGACAAAATGATGGTCCTGTAAAACACAGTTTGTGTTTCAGAAAGGATGGAGATGTAATGGTGTGTGAATATAAAGAAAGCCAAAGAACTCCTATGTCCAATGCTGTTCATGTTGTGCTGGTATAATGGCAGAAAATGTACAGTTTGTATATTGGCTTGTGGATGGACTGAAAATAGTTTCAAGAATGAGTAAAAACACCAGTTCTGTACTTAAGTTTCTGTCCATGATCCCACTGGGCCAAATTTTGTCCTATTTTTACAGCTGTAGGTTTCTAAAGGAACCTCACTGTGATCAGCAGTTATTTTGTACTTTCACCAGCAGTCTGGCTCACTGATTTTGATGGGAGTTTGTCTCAACATATTTAATTGGACTTAAAAGCGTGAGCTCTAGGAATAAGAGGCTGCTGCTAGCGTGAACTTAAATAATGCTAATACAGAGTGCAATTAAATGACTACAAAGAACGGGTACATGAGTTGCCTTGCCTGCCTCTTAGGTGGCCAGACTACGTTAAGAAGCTTTAATTTTGTGGCTTCTTTGATACTTTGAGCGAAGTCCTGCCCTCAGACATGCACACACAACATCTATTGAATTAATACATCTCCTGTTCATCTATCAGTGCTGCATCTAACCCTTTCTCCAGTCGTCGACTCCTCTGACAGCTCAGGGAGTGTAACATGATTCACCCTTCCCTCCTCTTTCTCTTCCCTTGACTAGACACTAACAAACATACCAGAACTTGAGACAAGAGAAAGAGGCCCTGATAATGAAAGATTCAATCACATCTTACCAAAAACAAAGGAGGGCACTAGCTAGTGCATGAAGTTGACTCTACTCTTCTAACTGCAGTACATAAATAAAAGGGAGAGAGCAGCCCACATTCACCTCTAGGGTAAGCAGGTGCAGCCTCTCAGGCCTCCATTCTAGTGTGTTTGCTTAGGGCTGAATTTGGCCTGAATAATAAATTTGTGTATCATGTATTTTTAAAGGACCTGAACTGTTACACTGAACCATACTGATTTTTTCTCTGACCCAAAATACACACACATCTCCTCTGTGATGTAGTGGTAGGAGAGTTTATGTTGTACATTTTTTTTCCTCCAGGGGCACATGTTGTGTGCTGGCTATATACCCTCACCTGTCTCCTCCACCAAAGAGCAGAAACATCCCCACAAATGCTATATAATAAACTACTCATTCTTTATGTTCACTATTTTCTATGCTGTATTGGACTATAGTGTAAATTTGTTTGACTTTTTAAGAGAGAGTTCTTGTTCCCAAGGGGAATGTGACTTCCTAAATGCACAGTTATAAATTATTTTTAAGAATGTCTCTAGAACACAACTGGACTACTGACAACTCTGGGGTTCTCTTGTATTCTGCCCTGATTTACTGTGTGACTGCAAACAAGTCACTTTATACAAGAGATTATGTATACATAGACCTAACACAAGGAGACAGAAAGGGGACAAAACCTAGCATATAAAGAGAGACAAACAACATGCAGTTTATATACAGGCTAGGAAGACAGTAGTAAGGCTTTTAGAGACAATACCATCATGAAAGTGGAGATAAAGATGGTGAGCGCACAATAGATATCCGTCATGAGAGAGCACAACATGTGGATAAGAATGGGCAAGATGAATGAGGGAGGAACACAGATACAGTCACACTGAATAAGTCCTAAAAACAATCTCTTATCCTAAGAGTGGTCAGCACCATCTCCTTCAGAAAAACCTCTGCATTCTGTGGGATTGGCATAGTCTGCCTCCCAATTAGATAGCTAAAGGCAATTTTAAGTAATAATATATTACTAAATAGTAATAGCATTAAAAACATGTAATTACAATAATTAAGAATTTGTTCAAAGTCAGCAGTTTGGAAAAAAGTTCGAATTGGGGAAGCATGAACATCTTGGAGAACATAAACAGAGGATGAAGCTGCAAGACAAACCAGTGGCCTGGATACATCAATTGTGAGAGTCTGAAGGGAACTCCAAGAAGTCATGCTGGTGTAACAGAAGAGTTTTATTAAAAGTAGCAGTGAATATCAGTGGAGAAAGAAGTTGAAAATTTTGAATTAATTTCTATCCGAGCCACAATAAGATAATGCCAAAGAAAAGAAACTAGTTTTGTATTTACTAACATAAATGAACTCATTGACCCAAAGTTGAAAGAATTAAAAAACCCACTCCAAGAGTGAGAATGTATTAACAAAATAAAGGAAAATGAAACAAAAAACCCAAACAAAAGCTAACCAAAAACCCACAACTCCTTTGGAGGATCATATCCTCCACAGATAGTCCAAAACACATTTTTCTAAGGTTTACAAAGTACATTCATCTTTTGAGCATTTTTCATAAAATGACTGAGCAAATCTGTGTGAGGTACAACACAGGCCTGAATTTTAATAAATCTGCCACACTGTTATTACTACAATGCTGCTACTCAATGCCTGATAGTGAAACACACACTTAGAAAGATCTAAATAAGATTTCTCGTATACAACATAATTTAATTAAAAAAAAAAAATAAAGAAAGAAATCACAGTTTTCTCTACTGCATAACAGATACTCCAGCAAGTAAAGGATGCTAACTGAAGCAGGAAAGGGCAGAAGACAAAACAAAGCAAGTTTCCTGTTGAAAAAGCAAAGCACCTAAACACTTTGATGATGAAAAGGCAAGAGATTGTACTCAGAGTAAACGTGTACACATTCTTGTAAAATGCTAACTTAATGTATCAGAGCACTTATTCAGATAAAGAGCATAGATCCAGTTTTGCCTTTGGCACATCAAGAAAATTGTGTTGACTGATAGAAACATTTGGTCTCAAATCAACAAATCAGCACAATAAGCAACCCTTACTGTCAACCAAGCTCTTAAAAAGTAAGATACACACAACTCTTAACAGATCTATACCAAAGCAACAAATTCTTGCTCCTTTCCAGTGTTAAGTTAAGGTCATCCTGCCTAACAAACCATTTCATATAGACTCTCTCAAAAGTCTACTCTGCAGGCAATGGCAGATAACAGACAGCTGAATGACTGAATACTCTAGGTCATCCAAAAAATTAGATCAAAGAGTCCCTGTAGTCTATTGAAATGCAATTGCTTCCAAATCACATTGTGGTGTTCCAGGCTTGAAAGAATGGGTCACCGCAGTTTTATTGTAGAGAAGCTATTGCTAATGAAAGGAACAATGGAAAGATTAGTGCTACCAACCATATAGAAGAAACACCACTTTCGGTTTAATTGCAGTGAACAAAGCAAATAGGAAAGAAGGGCAACCAAGTGACAAAAGTAGTTGGTGCAAAGAGGATATAGAAGCTATTCACAAGGTTCTCTTGATCAGAGCACAGTGTCCAGACTTAACATATGATTACTGAATTTGGATCACAGTAAAAAATGACGTGGTTGTCATTACAGACAGCTGACGACACATTTTTATGGCAGCCTTGCAAACTGGAAGACTAAGAATCCCGTGATAATTTGCCTGGGATTCATTAGGTACATTGAAATTAATAAGTGGATAGGGAGAAAGGAATAATTATACTTTGTGATACCTACTCTGCAGGAGATTATTGCAAGTAAAGGTTTATTTTATTTGCAGATTAAAATAATTTAAGGTGAAATCTATTAAACCTCAGAACTGATTAAAGAGAGAGAAATTTTAATTGATGATAATCTAGGTACTGAAAAAGGTTCTGCCATAATAAATTTGTTCATGCCACAGTTTTTATTCCTTTTTGATCTGTTTCTGGGTCTTTTCTAAGTGAAGCTTACCAGTCATAACAATCTCTATGTTGAGACAGTGGTAAAAGATCCATTTCAGTCTCAGTTAAGATCACCACACTCTGTTTCTCTGTGACCTGAGGCAGATTTGAACCTTCCTTCTCCAGACAAGACTTGACAAGCCCAGCTTCACTTAGCTCATAAAGTATGTTAAAAAACAAAACGTGACCAAACAGGGGAGATCACCCAAACTGCAACTGTTGTGTGTAGGTAGAGCATTTGTCTTACGAGGAAAAGACAAATACTGCAATATGTCAAAACAGTTTTTCTCTGAATAAATATGGTAAAAGCTAGCAGTTGTGAAAACGAAGCTTCCACAGAAACAACTAAGCACATCTGTTATTAACAGTTCAGCACTCAAACATAACTTAAAAAAACAAAAGAAAATTTCACTCCAGTTCCTGGCAGCTGCTCCAAAGTCACATGCGCAACTGTTCAAATCAACTATGAGATACCCATTCCTCTAACTTGCTGGGAAAAAAAGCAGAGCATTCAAAATCTAATCCAGACTACTTCAACCAGTTACAAGTATTCAACTGCCCTTCCCAATGAGCCACCCTCTTCTCAAGTCACTGATTACTATTTCAAAGGAAACACTGGGTGTCTCAAGTGCTCCTTTTTTAGTCATGTCACACAGTTTAATAGCCCTTATGGACAAGTACCTTTGCAAAACAGATTTCTAGAGGGTGACCCAACATATCCTCTGGACCTCAGTCAACCACAAAGCATAGATAGCTTCATATACCTAACACTTAAATGCCATTGCTTTAATCTCATCTATAGGAAACTGCAAGTGCAAGGGCTTAAGCCTAAAAACCACCAATGACTATTAATTTTGTAGATGATGATTCTGAACTATATCAGTAAAGACTTCTCTGTAGGCAACAAGCACTGTCAAATGTATATTGAAAAAAATAATTTGTAATTTTTCATGAACTTGGATTACAGCCATGAATGGAAAATATGCAATGATAATATTTGACACATTCATAAGAGATCAACTAATCAAGACTTACAAGCCCAAATAAGGCCAAACAAACCCAAATAAGGGAAACTGGTTCATAACTCTTGCTGAGCTAGGAAATTCACCCTTCCTCAAAGCAGGTGACAAACCCAGGTATCCTATTTTTCTTCACAAGTTTATAGATTGATTTTTTGCTCTTTATTCATAGTAGTTCACAAAGGCAGGAAGAACATACTTAACAGCAAGCAAAAATGTATAAACTATTACAAACTATAAGATTAAAATTGTTATGGGATAATTATTAAGACTACCAGCCAGTCTTCTGGGTTTTTTTTCCTGAAAGACTGTGATAAAAAAATACAAAGGGTGTGAAGCAGTTCATTGGCTATAACTAAACCTCTTCTGTTAAATGCGATAGCAACTGGTGGTATCAGGGAAATCACCAAATGGCGCATGGTATCCTGAATTACATACATTCAGCTACTATTCCAAGTATGAAAATACTTCCAACGCTTATTTGTTTTAAATCAACACTTACCAAGCCTACACATGTAGATATTGCTACTGAAGAGGTGCTATCATTCCTTATAAATCCCTGGTAGAAACACTGCTCAGTTTCATGTTCCTGAGAATTTGAGACTCCATCTTTCCCGAGTACCTGGACAATAAAACTGTTGCTTAAAATGGTCGAAGGTTTAAGTTCTAAGTGAAGTTCCTGTCCAAATGCTGAAAATTTGTAGTGCAAGGAACTCTTTGAGCTCTGAGTTGATCTCTTTCTCCTAGTACTGTGCAAAACATCATGTGAAATGTACGCTCCACTGGAATCCACTTTGACAGGTGTCACAAACACATAATCTGTAATGATAAAAAGTTAGCCATCAGCTTTTGTACCCAACAAATAAGGTAAGTGTCATTCTAACACAGTAAGCATCAGACTTCCACTATGGCATGAAGTATTCCCTCATTTAGGGAGCAGCCTGAAAGCTCTGCAGGCTATGTGTCTATAGCCTTGACTGCATAAATTCACCCTTGTAAGTCACACAGGCTCTGAAACTGTGTTTGTTTCCTTTCTGCCCCACTGCGAGGTACAGACTAACTAACATAGCTGTGAACATTCCCACAATCACTCTTCTGAAGACATTTGTCATCACCAGCAGATCTGTAGATTTTCCCCTCCCCCTGTATTAATTGCTGTCAAATGTGAAGGCCGCTCTGGGTTGAGAGTTTTTTTCCTTCCCTAAGAATGTAGCAAATACTGTATCACTGTAGGGGTAACCATGACTGAGACTTTGTAGAACTGTACCACTTGTTCAAATGGATTAAAAGATTAATTTATTAATGCCTTAACTGAGTGAGACCTCATCTCTTTGTAGTGACTTGATTAGACTGGGTTTCAAATTGTAACTGACCTTCAGCAGAAGGAGATTACATCCTACCTAATAACCTTTAGTCAGCCATTGCTAATTGCATGTCAAAGAAGTTTATTGTTTTGGCTACAATATCTGAAAAATTACAAAACTGTTTGTGAGGAGAAGATTAAGATCTGCTCACAAGCACCCAAGAAAGGAAGAAACAGAGGCCATGATTCAACTAGCTGTATAAGCAGGTGCCTAGCTTGATGTACGTTACCACTGCTGTTGTCTAGCTGTACAAGGATTAATTGCATCCTAGAAGCTAGGTCTGAATTTTAGCCATTTGCTGAATTAGGAATTTTACACATATTCCTGGTTATATGAGTAATTATGCTTAATAAACTGCTTCCGACTCCATTTCATTTTTGAGCTGTATTTCTCTAAATACTTAAAGTTGTCCATGCATTTGACAGGAAAACAATTCATTTCTCTTCCTAAATTGAATTAACATTGTTGAAAAAGAAGAAAATCCCCTCCTCGTGTTGTAACAGATGTTGTAAAAACTACCACTCTCTTTGCCTGAATAGACTTCATTGGACATACATTAAGCTGAAAACATAACCAGTGAAAGGTTGATTTTTCTTAGACAGTGGAAACAATACACTAAGAACTTTCACTTTCCCCAAGTGGTCTTAATCAACGGCAGAAGTTCAGGACGCTAAGCAGGCTGGTGGCCAAAAAATGCAAGCAGCTGCTGGAGAGAGGGAATCCCCCAGGGAGCAGACGATAGGGTGCATGAGGGTTTTCCTTTCTGCACCCTGCTGTGGTTCTCTATTGTACTTTGTTTCCACTCACACCCAATAAAAAGCATATACTGCACTTCAAGCTTCCCAAAGTTATCAGCATCTACGTGTTAGTCTCTGCAACTTGGGAACAAACAGCTCCTGAGCTCTCACTCACACGAGTCCTTTCTCTCCAGGTTTGTTTTCCCGCAGCCTGTGTTGCACAGCTTCTTCCGCTCTCCCACCCCAACCTTTGCATTACTTTTGTCTCACTGCTTCCATCACAGACACACGAGGTTTGGTGGTGTGGCCACACACACATTCATCTTTCTAATCGCATGTGTGAACATGGACGTATTCACCATCTCATTCATTTGCTTTGCTGCTACATATTGCTCCTTTTAGCTTTTGCACACAGGGCTTAACAAGTTAATCTCTGCCCATGGTTCGCTACAGTGGCAAACTTGCTTCGCTTTACGCTCTGCAAACACCGTGGCTTCTTCCCTTTAAATGCTTAGTTCACCTAAAAACGCATCCATGCAAATCTTCATATACAGACACAGAAAGAGCTATACAAACCATGGTTCAATTCACTGCTGCTGTCACTGGTTAAAGTTGCTGCATGAGACATGCAACAGAGGCAGCACAGCTGAAGGGTCTGCAAGAGAAAAAAAAAAAAAGAGAGAGAGAGAAAAGGAGTATTGGGCGAGATTCACTTGACAAGGGAAGGCAGAGAGAGAAGGCACCAGAAACTGCAGTAACCTGGTATGAAAGTACACCAGGCGACTGCAAAAGAAAGTGCTCTCGACCTGCCTTTACAGTGCTTCCAAGCCACGGGAGGGTCGGGAATTGCATGGAGCTGCCGCTGAGAATCGCAACAGGTAAAGTCCAGACGACAAGCAGGAGACAGTCCATGTTCCGCCGCGCACCTGGTGTGCTACCTGCTCCCCGAGGCGTGCGGCGGGCGAGCCCGGATCCCCCGCATGGTCACCTGGGCTCTGCCCCGCAGCAGCTCCGGC